>JACXGJ010011093.1:0-20540 GCA_016801105.1 Esox niger | reverse complement strand
ATATTATTATTACAGGGTAATTGGATGGGGAGCATTATTAATGGCAATATTACAGGGTTAGTGTATAGGGACCATTATTAATGTTATTATTACAGGGTAATTGGATGGGGAGCATTATTAATGGCAATATTACAGGGTAAGTGGATGGGGACCATTATTAATGTTATTATTACAGGGTAAGTGGATGGGGACCATTATTCATGTTATTATTACAGGGTAAGTAGACAAGGCCATTATTAATGTTATTATTACAGGTTAAGTGAATGGGGACCATTATTAATGTTATTATTACAGGGTAAGTGGATGGGAACCATTATTAATTATATTATTACAGGGTAGGTGTATGGGAACCATTATTAATGTTAATATTAATGGGTAAGTGGGTGGGCCCTTATTCATGTTATTATTACAGGGAAAATGGATGGGGACCATTAATAATGTTATTATTACAGGGTAGGTGTATGGGGACCATTATTTTTGTTATTACTACAGGGTAAGTAGACAAGGCCATTATTAATGTTATTATTACAGGGTAAGTGGACAGGGCCATTATTAATGTTATTATTACAGGGTAAGTCGACGGGGACTAGTATTGATTATCCTCATGTATTTCTATGGTTTTCTTGCATGTACAGTACTGTATTTTGTGTTGTGACAATTATGTAAGTGCCGATGTATGTATTTTTGAAATAAAACAACATTTATGCCTTTAAACTTTTATGTTACCTCAGCTGAGACCCAGGTGGCCCAGACGGGGTAAAAGGAGAAGCAACGATGCCCGTTCTGATGCCACCCAGCTGGGCAAGTTGGCTGGGGCTCCACTCCTACTTCCAGGTCTGTGGGGGTCTCAACACTTGCTGCAGCATCCAACATTGGGTGCACGAACGTACACACACACGTACGCACGCACGCACGCACGCGCACACACACACACACACACACACACCAAGACAGTCAATACTGTTTAAGATTGGTTGTTTACATGCAGGCCAATACAGCTGAAGTGAAACTAGACAGAAATTTAATGTTGACATTGCATTTTATTTTCAGTGTCACTGCAACACGTACTTTCAGTAGAAACAGACAGTCTGGATTAAATAAAGGTTTCAGTTTGCCCGGTTAAAGAGAAGTAAAAAGACTAACGTAAAATAAAAAGAGAATGTTTTAAAGGAATGTTTTTGTAAAAATGTTATTCTTTCTCAAACTGGTATGACAATTAATTCATTTAAAATTATTAAAACTTTTTGTATATACCTGTGGTGAACTGTAGGGCCATCACTGTACAATAGATCAGTCTCCACATTCTACCAATGGGGATAAACACAACATGCATTACATAATGTAGCTTAAACCAAAAACACCAGACATGAAATCAGATACATGTTAATTTGGTGGAGTTTGAAACATAATGTATTTTTTAGAACATTAAGTCTGTTGTTAGGCTTGAAATTAGTTTGGTTATAGCTTTGTTCTTAAATTATTGCTTTAGATCTGTTGTTTACATGCAGGCCAATACAGCTGAAGTGAAACTAGACAACAGAAAAGTAATGTTCTTCTAGGAGACATTAATTTTTATTTAAGGGATACAATCTGGATAAAATAAAGCTTTCAGTTTGCCTGGTTAAAGAGAAGTCAAAAAAACATACAACATAATACAAAATATGTTTAGTTATTTTATTATTTAATTAATTTCAACTTAAAAACCCAAGTCTGTAGTTATGTGTTGAATTGATTTTGTTATAGTTTATGTTCTCAAAGAAATTATTATGTGACAACTACGCCATCTGCTGCCCATCCTCCCCCCTGCAGGAGGCGGGCCTCAGCGCTCGATGTCGCTTCTGACACCACTGCCCATCATCAACCCATCACACCTGTTGTCTCATTTAGCGCACCTGATCACCATCCAGTCATTTTCCCCCAGTATACATGTTCCCTCTGCTCCCTCTGTCTTTGTGTGTTATTGTCTCTTTGCCGTGAGCAGAAGTCAGCTGCATGACATTAAAAATACTTAAGATTACTACGACTCAGCCTCCTCAGTCCGCTGCTCCTCTCCTCATACAGCTGACATATTAGGATTTCTATCGGTGTTGGCAGCACCCTCAGCTGTTGGGAATAGGCCATTTAGAAATGCTTGTCATCATAAAAGAAGTTAAGAGACAATGAAAGATATAAAAACATATATTGTACAAGCAACGTTTATGTCCACGTTAGAATAAGGAAGTGCTATATATGCATGCTTAAGATTCTGTAGGCAGATATCTGGATGGAGTTTTTCATATAATCTTTCATCACAGGGGGATGAAACCCTAACCCTCTCTGTTATTTCCTTCAGTTGGCTGCGAGTCTCCTGACATCCAGGAATCCAAAGTTTTAACAGTTTTTTCCAAAAGGCAGTCAGGGAAAAACTTTCAGACAATCTAACAGGAAGAACAGCAGTAACTAAACAAACCCTCAAGACTGCATAGAGCTGGAGATACTGTGGGTCTATTCAGAACTGGATAAAACTGCTTTTGAATAGTTTGCCCCTCCATGGGAATTCCACTGAGAGGGATTTAAAGCTTGGATTAGATTAGATTTAACATCATTGTCATTGAACAGTACAAATACAGTACAACGAAATGCAGTAAGCATTTTTAAGGCCTTTAAAGTTTTAAGCACATATTTAAGTTCCTTGCTTTCACTCACACCTCACTGGTTATTGTGTCTGTATGTAGCTAGAGACCATAAGTTGCCATGCTCCTTATGCACGGCTCAGGAACAAATTTTCTTTCCTATCTTTTGTTTTTCCTACACAAAAAGGTGCAGTGGTCATTTTTGCCCCTCTTTTTCGCACTCACTACCCTCACAACTCACACCTTGTTCTCAGATGATTTCTCTGTATGAATAAAGTTAAAAAAACAATGTCTCTTGTGTAAACTTTTTTGGGAAAATAAAGAGAGGGGGTATGACTTAGTATCAGGCTTATAAATATGTCATTATGATGCTTTCCACTGTCAATGAATCAATGTTAATTAAAAGGAAAATGCTATTTTGTCAGTGAAAATATATCTCATTTGCTCATGAAAACATCTCGATTTTCAGTTCTACTACAAACTCAGACATTTTGCTGTTGAATGATTGTTTTCACGAAGATTTCCTGAACTACACTTTTGCTGTTAAATCTTAAGTGTTCTCAGCAAAGTTAAATCAGTACTGCAGAGCGTTTGAGAAAGGCTGTGCTCCCAGGGGTTAATGTTAGGATTAGGGGTAGGGTTAGAAAACTATGCTTTTCAACAAAATATAGATTTAATACTGTTCATGGTCCTCGCTTGTAAAAATACGTTTTAATTTCCAATCGCTTCCAGTTAACTTACTGGTTAGTTATTTAGTAAATGCGTTGGTTTTGCAATTTTCCATTTATGACTTGTCAACCTGGTCACCCACAGATAATCTGGCTAGAAAATACACAGAATATACAGTAATATCTTAGATTCTCTATAACAATTTTGTTAATGTTTTAATAAAGCTTGTTTTCAATTGTTTGTCACTTTTACACACAAGCTTCCAATAGTCTTGTCACAAAGGTGTTTGTAGTTGAATTACAGTGAAGTCATCCACCCAGTCACATCATATGCCACTAAAGAACATTTACTATAGCAGCTGTTTTATTAATCAAAATTAGATGGGGGGGAGTTCAAATAATTACACTACTTAAAAGGCATAAACTTGACTGATGATTATTCCTTTAAATACATAATGTTAATTAAAGATGGCTTACCTGACAGAAAACAAATAACACTGTAGTATGATTACTTGAAATAGTTGTCCTTTTAGTAGTACTAGACGTTTCAGTAGAAGTTGTGGATGATTGATCTCAATGGTAGCCTATACCTCAGGAAATTAGCCACTATGAATGAATAGGATGACTGAAGCAAATGTTTTACTACCTATAGATAGTTCAAACCAGTTTAGAGAACTCTATTACAATAACCAAAACATCTGTTGATCATCCCAGGGTCAACCCAGGAGAAAGATACGTAGTACACACCTAAGATGTAATCAAGTCATCCAACTTCGAGTCTAAGTTGACTCATGAGTCTCCTGTGCTTGAGTCTAAATCCTGTCCAAGTGAATGCACAAGCCTCCAGTTCTAGAGTCTAAGTCAAGTCCTAAGTCTAGTGACAAGTCCCCTGTTTACAGATGGGGCCCCACACACCGTTCCTCTGTGGAGCTAAGAACTTGAAAATGAGGTTGTATAGACTGTTTAGTGGTCTGAGAACCAATGGCTGTCTATACGATTACTGACTGCTTCATATGTGTTCTGGCTTAAAAGACTGAATCATCTTTGGGTTATTTGCATATAAGAGATAAAGATCAACATCTTGAATTAATGCAAATTTAGGAAGTTCACTCTGGGTTTCCAGTTTTACCAACTTGTTCAAGCACTAACTGCTTGCTTCAGGGCTTGCCACAACATCTCAATTTAGGTCTGGAATTTGACCAGGCCATACAGTTCCAACATCTATATTTTTACTTAAACCATTCTGATGCAGATGTGCTTCTGTGGTTCATGTACACTATTGCAGACATGTACATTGGCCTTAGCTGAGGGAAGAGAGGTCTCCAGGTCCCAGGATGTTGTTCCGTTGTTCTCTGTGACTTCCTAGATTATTTTACACTGTACACTCGGAGAAATGTTGGCACAATGGCCGCTCCTGGCAAGGATCACTTGTGTTCCAAACTTTTTCTATTTGGAAAACAAGGCTCTGTCTGGGGTTTGGTGGAGAGATGGATCACTCTTTTCTCATTTAATGAAAAATGTAGCAGTATTTTGAGAGAATAGGCAAATAATAATTGGCTATAATTGTGAACAATAAATAATAGTCAATTGAACCAAAGTTGGTGTATATCAAGCCTTTATTTTTTGTTTTAAGAGGTGGACAAAAACATTCAAAACAATGGCTCTACTTAGTACCCATTGCACACTGGTCAGAGGATTTTTTATCACTATTATAAAAAGGTATAAAAAATTCCCCATATGAATTTTGCACTACACGTGACTGCGTATGCATTATGTCCAGATTCTGGCAGAAGTGCACAGAAAAAAAATCCATAATTGTTCATTTTGAGTGAGAGACCCAAGTGGCCTCTGAACAGTTCTGATACACTGGTGTCATTGCTGATCTAAACAATAGATACAGTGAAAGATGTGTTGCGGAATAACTGTATTAACCTGTAGAAATGTAATCAAAGATCAACAAAATATGTGTCTGCCATTTCACAACGTTTTGATGTAACCCATTTTTTTTGTAATTACAGTTGTGCTCATAAATTTGCATACCCTGGCAGAAATGGGGAAATGTTGGCATTGGTTTTGAAAATATGACTGATCATGCAAAAAAACTGTTTATTACCACATAGCTACTTGGCACCTTTATAAATCCTAATGATAACAGAAATCACCCAAATGGCCCAGATCAAAAGTTTACTTACCTTAGAATGTTTGGCCTTGTTACAGACACACAAGGTGACACACACAGGTGATAATGGCAATAAAAGGTGAATTTCCCAGACCTGTGGCTTTTTAAATTGCATTGAGTGTAGAAATAGTCAATGAGTTTGTTAGCTCTCACATGGACACACTGAGCAGGCGAGTCACGGGGAGCAGTAAAGAACAGTCAAAGGATGTAACAAGGAAATTGAACTTTATATAGATGGAAAAGGATATAAAAAGAAATACAAAGCCATGCAAATGTCAGTTAGTACTGATCAATCACTTATTATCTCTTGACACCAAGCCAAGGTCAGGTAGACCAAGAAAGATTTCACCCAAAATTGCCAGAAGAATTGTTCGGGATGTAAAAAAAAACCCACAAGAGCTCTGGGAAAAGACGGCGTGGTTGTTTCAAGGAGCACAATACGACAATACTTGAACAAAAATGAGCTGCATAGTCGAGTTGCCAGAAAGAAGCCTTTTCTGTGCCACTGACACAAAAAAGCCTGGTTACAATATGCCTGAAAAATCCTTGAAAACCTAACAGCGTCTGGCACTCTGTTTTCGAGTGAGGAGACCAAAATAGAGCTTTTTGTTCACAACCATGAGTGCTATGTTTGGAGAGGGGTCAACAAGGCCAATAGTGAACAAAATACCATTCCCACTGTGAAGCATGGTGGCTCACTGATATTTTGGAGGTGTATGAAAATGTGTGTCAAGATGAATGCAGCATGATATCAGAAAATACTGGCAGACAATTTGCATTCTTCTGCATGAAAGATGCACATGGGACACTAGGACTTTCCAGCACAACAATGACCCTAAGCAGAAGGCCAAAAAGACACTCCAGTGGTTACAGCAGATAAAGGGTGAAGGTTCTGGATTGGCCTTCACACTCTCCTGACTTTAATATCACTGAGCCACTCTGGGGAAACGTGTGGTTAATGCAAGATGACCAGCCTTTGCATGGACAAATGGGCAGCTATACCACCTGCAAGAATTCGGAACCCCAAAGACAACTATTACAAAAGATTGCAGGCTGTCATTGATGCCAAAGGGGGCAATACACAGTAGGGCTATACACAGTATTAAGAACTACGGGTATGCAGACTTTTGAACAGGGGTCAGTTCATTTTTACTTTGTCGCCATGTTTTCTTTAATGATTGTGCCATTCTGTTATGACCTACAGTTAAATGTGAATCCCATAAGAAATAAAAGATGTGTTTTTCCTGCTCATGCGTTTTCTTTACAAATTATACATATATTATCTTTCCAAAGATAGGCAAACTTTTGAACACAAGTGTATAAACAATGTGTCTCAAGGAATGCAAAGAAGTATTTCTGCATATTCATTTCCATTGCATTACCTTCATTCATGGCATCAGGTGCATTTTCAGACCTTTTTGGGCATAGAAACTCTTCTCCTTACATGACTTGAAATTGAAGAGTAAGGAAAACCAGCTCAGGAAAGATAAAGGCTGTCACCGAATCTTATATATTAGATTTTTTTTGTCATTTTATATTTTTTTATATATTCATTGTCAAATGCGCAACATTACATAATAAAAAGTATTATGCCATGGCACGTGACATCCACGCAGTAGCATTAAGTAAAATAGAAAGCAAAAAAAAATAATTACAAGAAAAGGAACCAGCCAGAAATTTGAAGGGATGAATGTTCTTTCCCTTGCTGGATTTGAACTTGGGTCTTCTATGTGACAAATTGTGTCTTCAACCACAACGCCACTAAGGTATACGTGTGCAGAGTGTCGGTATAGTTCTGTATTGTTTAACCAATTAGTCAAAACTTAGCTAGACACCGTTAAGCATTGTGTTAAACTGACATAACACAATGCTTAACTTAATAAGAAAATTAAAAATTCATAAATAGCATCTATGAACTGTATGGCTTTTGCTACTGGCCATTTAAACATCTTAATAGCTAGTAATAGGCTTCCTAGTGTCTACTAACTTACTACTTCGAATAGTCATAAGAATTGAGCAATTGCTAACGAGACTGTAGATCAGCTATTCACTGCCAAAGCTACTTCATTTCATGACACAAAAACATTTGTTTTTCTTTCATTTGTGAATGACATTGATACAATAACTATCAATATAGGTGACGATAACTGACTTTTTGGTCATGTGAAAAGACAAGAGAATTGTGGAAACCCCAACTCTTTTACTACCCAAGGTGTTTTGATCAAGCCTATATTATCCCAAAAAGCATGCATGGATGCATACTTTGAACTTTGAAAAAGTGTTGCATTATGTGTTGCATTATAACCATAAACTGTTTTAGTTTTGCCTTACTATAACATAGCTACAGAAGGTTGTATCCAGTGAAGTTTTTGTCTATCCGTAACAAATCCTAATGCATCATTTATTTTGACAGATGAGATTCAAATATGGGACCTATTGTTTGCATGTCTGCATTTCTAACCACTATGCTAAACCACTCAGATGCCTTTCCCTGAAAAGAACAAGTGTATTATTTAAATTTTGGTGTGGATGTTGGTATTGGTAATTTCCCCTTGCAGTGAACAGGTTGCATCGTCGGGAGAAGGAATGGACCATAGGACGTTGGAGGTGTGATGGACATTTTACTCAGGTCAATAATACTGTTGCTGTAGCCATACTCATTGTCATACATATGGAAGAGGCAACGAGAAGGAGTCCTTAGTCTATATCAATATTTAATTGATGTACTAGCACAGTATTACATCAATGATTGTATGTGTCTGTTGTATAGGGGAAGGTCTGGCAACACACCATGAGACTAACTTGACAAAATGGTCGTTAAGAGCAATGCCTGCACCGGCATCGAAGATTGAAAAGCGGCAGACGCTGTTAAAGTAAAAGGACACCACCTGAGGAGATAAGAGCAACAGGTCTTAGACTCAAAAAGAACTCCATTATGATTGATTTTCAAGTACAAGACATTTGAACTGAGTCCATGAAATTGTCTCATAATTATAAACATGTTTTCACCAGATTTACTGTGCCCATATGTTAGGTATTGAGTTTGACTTTGAGTAAAAAAAACATCAATAGAATAATGTGTGGGGACACCGTTCCAATGCTCTTAAAATGCATGTTATGTTTCTTTCCTTTGGGTAAATACTGAACTGACATGACATGATTAGGGACAACAACAAAGATATTGCACACACCTATGAAATAATTTTAGAGTAGAGATTTCTTAAAAATGAAATGATCTATGCATCGTATAGTATTGAAATAGGGTTTCAGAATGGGATATACTGTATATCGCAAATGTCAGGAGTTTGACCAAATTAAGAAGTAGCTGTGGCAGAAAGGATTTTGGTTCTACCTGCACCTCCCGGAGGAGTTACATGTTAGATGGAAGGGCAAGAATCTAGTTTTGAAATGGCTGAAGATGCGAAGCAGTTTGTGGACAAGCTGTATTGAAAGTGGAAACGTTTCAACTAATGTGAGTTTTGAGGCCCTACACCATTTATGGATTGTTTTGGGATAAATTCAACATTTTGTATTTTTTCTGCCCTGCTGTTGTGGGGGTGTGTCTACGGATTATAGTGGGCTTCTATTATAGGCCATATAGGTGACAATAAATTGTCTGTGTATCAAGCCGAGATATAACAACTATACTTAGAATGCGATAGGATATACAATATATAGGATTAAAATATAAATGTACCTAAGGAAATGGTCTGACTCTATGGAGCAGAAGAGACCCGAATGCTTTAATGAACTCTTGCTATAGCCCTGAGTAAATACGACTTTTAAGAAACTTGGACCTTAAGCTGTACTATAAGATGATGGAGCATCCGTTTATCTAAATTTGTTTGGGCCTATTTGTCATTTGTATATACAGTGGGGAGAACAAGTATTTGATAAACTGCTGATTTTGTAGGTTTTCCTACTTACAAAGCATGTAGAGGTCTGTAATTTTTTTTATCATAGTTACACTTTAACTGTGAGAGACTGAATCTAAAAGTAAAATCCAGAAAATAACGTTGTATGATTTTTAAATAATTAATTTGCATTTTATTGCATGACAAATATTTGATAAAGCAGAACTTAATATTTGATACAGAAACCTTTGTTTGCAATTACAGAGATCATACGTTTCCTGTAGTTCTTGACCAGGTTTGCACACACTCTAGATATGGATTTTGGCCCACTTCTCCATACAGACCTTCTACAGATCCTTCAGGTTTCGGGGCTGTCGCTGGGCAATATGGACTTTCAGCTCCCTCCAAAGATTGTCTATTGGGTTCAGGTCTGGAGACTGGCTAGGCCACTCCAGGACCTTGGGATGCTTCTTACGGAGCCACTCCTTAGTTTTTACTGAGGGAAGGAGGTTGTTGGCAAAGATCTCGTGATACATGGTCCTGTCCATTCTCCCCTCTATATAGTGCCGTTGTCCTGTCCTCTTTGCAGAAAAGCATCCCCAAAGAATGATGTTTCCACCTCCATGCTTCACGGTTGGGATGGGGTTTTTGGGGTTGTACTCATCCTTGTTGTACCTTCTCCAAACACGACGAGTGGAGTTTAGACCAAAAGCTCTATTTTTGTCTCATCAGACATCATGACCTCCCATTCCTACTCTGGATCATCCAGATGGTAATTGGCAAACTTCCGACGGGCCTGGACATGCGTTGGCTTGAGCATGGGGATTTTAATCCATGACGGCGTAATGTGTTACTAATGGTTTTCTTTGAGACTGTGGTCCCAGCTCTGTTCAGATCATTAACCAGGTCCTGCCGTGTAGTTCTGGGAAAGAAGTTTCAACTTGTTGAGGCAGTAACTGACCAAATGGCTTATACCTTCTTGTAAAGGGACTCTGCTCAAGAAGTAAACATATTGAATTGCTACTGCCCAAATCAGGATGACCCCAAATTTTATCAATGATTTTATCAATGACATTCAAACTCATTGATTTTAAAGGTCACATTTTTGGGGGGTGCTTTAATTGTATACTTGGAGATCTGGATAGGTCAAATATTAGAAAACTGCCACTAACAACTAGGGCTAAAGTGCTGACTCGAAATATTAAAGATATACGTCTATGTGAATGTGGAGGTCTCTTCATCCAATTCTAAGAGCCTATTCATATTACTCACATGTGCATAACTCCTACACAAGGATATATTTTTTTAATTAACACTACTTTTGCCTTTAGGGTGTCTGAGTGTGAATACTTGTCTATAGTTATCCCTGACCATGCAACCATGTTTCTCTGTATAGCAATTAAACCCACTCCAACAAAAACATGACGCTTTAACATGTTATTATAGGAGAAAGAATTTTGTTTATGATCATCCATAGAACATACTACATACCAGTTAAACGGAATAAAATGCACTATGAAATGTCATTTCTCTGCGGGAAGTGTAAAAAGCAAAAATTGACATATACATGCATATGTTACAGTTGTGCGATAAAGGTGTCTGGCTTTTGGCAAAATGTATATTCCTTAATCACAGCTTGCTTAAACATTCTTATGCAAGCCTTTCCCCAGGCCTATCTACTGGACAATTGTGCTGCTGGAGAAGTTTGAAAATAAACTATGTATCCTTGTATTTATTGCTTCTAAGAAATGTCTTTCAATTAATTGGAAGGCAGAATATCGGCACTATTGTTTGACACAATACTTGGCTCCCCTGGATCTGGCTCCACTTCTTGGACTTTATAATATCTGACAGCATCTTTGAATATAGTGATCTGTTGACAGATGTATTGAATGTAATACGCGGAAGCTGTTCTGTTGTGGTGTTTGGGTGTGTATTTACATATATTTTCTATTTAATACATAAATAAAATATTACATACACATTTTTTAAAAATTATTTAGCATGAAGCTGAATGATATAGAGCGATGATAGGTTTGATATTTTGAAAAAATAATAATGTGTGTTATATTTGTAGAACTGTCAAGGCTATCGTTTGTATTTCCCTTGTAAGTTCATTCAAATTCAACCGAGGCTCTGAGCTTTTATCTGGGAGTATTGTCCATTCATCTATTGATGTCATTCATTCAGTGAGGGGTGATTAGCGCCAGGGTACTGATAGAAGTCACCCGCTTGGTTGTCATGCTGACCAGGTGCTGTTTGCCATTGGTATGCAAATCTATGAGTACAATTCTATATGGGATTTTATGCGTCTATCTATCCCTGAAAGTAAATTATGTTGTATAGTGAGTATGTGCTCAACATTCCTTGAATAAGCTGCCTCAATCAAATGGTCAATTTTGGAATGCGTAAATTGTTGTCCAGATATCCCTGCTAAAACAAAGCACACACAGAATAAATTAATAATTAATAAAACATATCTAGCACACTATGTTCCATTTAGAACATTTCATGGGCTACAACAGAACTACAAAAGCCAATTCATAGTCCAGTGTTAGTTGGTTAACACCACTCGCACATCTTTTTCCTTCATTGTGTTGCAGTTGGCCAAACCATTCAAGTTCACCCCGTTGTACACATACTCACGGTAATCATATCTATTAAACATTTGTCAGTATTATGGTGGTATGTAAAAATTAACATTTACAATGTTTTCAATTTAGCAACCGGGTAGAGTTGTAGGTGTAGCTAATGAAATGTGTGTTAGCAGTATCTAGGCCTACCGGTTGAATCATCATCTGCTACATATAAGCATTCATTATTTCTGTAATTTCACACGGTCTAACATCCAATGTCGATCAGAACATGTTAATGACACAGCAAACATTTTCACAGGCATGAGGAAATCCTGAGCTCATCATTTTATCTTCACTTCATGCTATTGCTTGAATGATCATGTAATAAAAACAACCTTGTTTTGGTGACCAATTTCCATCATTCCAATGTTATATTCCCTTTCGGCAAGTGCAAAAAGGGAAGAGCAGAAAATGTTGAAGATAGACCAACACGCTCAAAGTGATACCAATATGCACAGATATCACATGCTAACATTACTCGTTTACTGTTATTTGGTGATTTACAGAAGCTAAACAGTTTCTTTTTTTCTTGTACTCTAACATTCTTTACCGTATTTTCTTTTTGTTGCATTTCTCTTTCCGACTTTGTGTTTAATTGATGTTTTTGAGTCAATTTGTTTAGTTACTTTGACTGTGCCACACTGAATTAAATTTGTGATGTCTTACTGATGATCTCTTATGTCATTGCCTGTGGGTGACAGACTTAAAGTCTTGGTCAACTCAACATGATCCTCAATTTAATTAACAAGACTTTGAATGTTACCTCTGTTTTTGTTCAAAATAATCTTACATTTATTGATACTAAGATTAGTAACAATGGGATTTCCAGTTGGCAGTTTGAAGGTTTTGGCAACCTCCACCCAAAATTGGAAATCAAGGTTTCTTTTACACTGCATAATGAAATGCACTGCCTTTGATATAATGTTATAATCTAAACATTTATATCAATTCCACCCCTTTTGTTGGCACATACCTCCATGACCACTGCCATACAATTTGTGTTAAATTTGGTTTGACAGCATTATTCATTAGTAGCCAAAATAATCTGATCTATGCTTTCATAACTACAGTGAACTTCACATTTAACTGTGTCATGACAGAAACTGTCACTACTGACACCACACTCAACTCCCACAACCTCAGTAACACCAATGTCCAGCACCAACTCCACCCCTTTACAAAGCACTTGGATCTGCACCTTACAATCATTACATACACTTACCAAAAGGATTATTAGGAACACCTGTTAAATCTCTCATTAATTCAATTATCTAATCAACCAATCACATGGCAGTTGCTTCAATGCATTTAAGGGTGTGGTCCTGGTCAAGAGACTCTCCTGAACTCCAAACTGAATGTCAGAATGGGAAAGAAAGGTGATTTAAGCAATTTTGAGCGTGGCGTGGTTGTTGGTGCCACACGGGCCGGTCTGAGTATTTCACAATCTGCTCAGTTACTGGGATTTTCACGCACAACCACTTCTAGGGTTTACATAGAATAGTGTGAAAAGGGAAAAACATTCAGTGTGTGGCAGTCCTGTGGGGGAAAATGCCTTGTCGATGCTAGAGCTCAGAGGAGAATGGGCGGACTGATTCAAGCTGATAGAAGAGCAACTTTGACTGAAATAACCACTCGTTACAACGGAGGTATGCAGCAAAGCATTTGTGAAGCTACAACACGCACAACCTTGAGGCGGATGGTCTACAACAGCAGAAGACCCCACCGGGTACCACTCATCTCCACTACAAATAACAAAAAGAGGCTACAATTTGCAAGAGCTCACCAAAATTGGACAGTTGAAGACTGGAAAAATGTTGCCTGGTCTGATAAGTCTCGATTTCTGTTGAGACATTCAGATGGTAGCGTCAGAATTTGACGTAAACAGAATGAGAACATGGATCCATCATGTCTTGTTACCACTGTGCAGGCTGGTGGTGGTGGTGTAATGGTGTGGGGGATGTTTTCTTGCCACACTTTAGGCCCCTTAGTGCCAATTGGGCATCGTTTAAATGCCACTGGCTACCTGAGCATTGTTTCTGACCATGTCCATCCCTTTATGGCCATCATGTACCCATCCTTTGATGGCTACTTCCAGCAGGATAATGCACCAAGTCACAAAGCTCAATCATTTCAGATTGGTTT
The DNA here is from genome assembly GCA_016801105.1 of Esox niger. Lineage (NCBI taxonomy): Eukaryota > Metazoa > Chordata > Actinopteri > Esociformes > Esocidae > Esox > Esox niger. Next base: position 6,449 of record JACXGJ010011093.1, on the reverse strand, counting down.
CTTGAACACGACAATGAGTTCACTGTACTAAAATGCCCCCCACAGTCCCCAGATCTCAATCCAATAGAGCAGCTTTGGGATGTGGTGGAACGCAAGCTTCGTGCCCTGGATGTGCATCCCACAAATCTCCCATCGACTGCAAGATGCTATCCTGTCAATATGGGCCAACATTTCTAAAGAATGCTTTCAGCACCTTGTTGAATCAATGCCACCTAGAATGAAGGCAGTTCTAAAGGCGAAAGGGGGTCAAACACAGTATTAGTATGGTGTTCCTAATAATCCTTGAGTGAGTGTATTCCTTCATTCAATCACACTGCCAACCAGTAAATCATTCTTATATTGTCATCTTCAGATGCAGTCTCGGTTGCAATTTCAGCCTGGTTTCCACCCTGAAGCTGAAATTATTAAGTCATGATGTGTTAAAGGCTGGTAATTTGAATATACCATTTTCGGGTATTGGGTTCTACATTGGAGCCAATGGAGTGGGTGGCTTAGAAAGTGCTGCTAGCTATACCCTCTAACATGTTATATGGTGAGTAATTCTCAATAGCCATTTTCCAACTTACAACATACATTTTTTTGTTATGAGGCAATAGAGTAAACAATTCGTTTCTAGTCATAATTCAATGCACAATCTTTATGAGGAAGTATAGACATTGCCATGCATTTCAATGTTGGCTTTTATTTTGGAATAAAAAATCTGAGTTAGTGCTGCCAACATAATATCCTGCTGCTAGCAGAACACAAATCATTATGTTCATCAAGGATGACCCCCAAGAGCAGGATTTTCATGCCTGGAGATGGAGAAATTGGGCCCTTCACATTATTCATAAGATAATAGTTATAATTGATTTAGCCAAGTTCACCAATTCCCATGAAAACATGAGGTCTGCAGTTTCCTCTTCTGCCTGACAGTAAATCTGCCTGCTTTCATCTCTTTTTCAAAGCTAACTAACCAAAATACACCCTAGAAACAATTATTTTATAAACATTATTTTCTTCCACGTTCGATTGGTTGAAAATGTATTTCACTTAAGTTAGATAACAATTTCCCATTTTTGTTCCATTTTGTATGAGCTTTATTATTGTTTCAACAAAGTAGTAATAAGCATATTTAATGCAAAATATTAATGTTATATAAAGATATATTGTTACAAAAGATCGTCTCTCACTTTTTATGAGCTTTTTAACAGAATAATATTTGAATATGTTTCTGTACATGATGCTCATGTAAATGTTTCTCCTGCCACCTCCCATAATAAACTTTAAGAGGTTATGCATTAAATGTGTGGATTCTACTGTTTTGCCATTTAATGAAAACGACACATAAACAGACTCATATGACCATTAAATATCACAGAAATGTTTTAGAGTTTGAAAACTGCTAACACACATTCCTGAATGTGGGCAACATTTTCTCAAAACTAGAAGGACATTTCTCGAAACTCACACCATACTGACCAAACCTCAGTCTTCCTGCACAAAATTACAAATATAAACTCAAAATCATATTATTTGTCATGAAAACATTTATTTGCAATCAAAAGCCACACAAAATCATTTAATTCAATGGGTGCTACTGATTACCCATTGCACACTGGTCAGAGGACTTTTAATCACTATTATGAGAAGGTATTAATTAATCAAACAAAATAATGTGTTCCAGAATTATGCCCAGTTGGCCCTTTTCTTAAACCTAAAACCTAAGACACATTTTTCCTAAACTTAAGCATAACATAAATTCTAACACTAACACAAATTGACCCAAATGTAAACCCTAAGCGGAAAATATATTTGTTCTCATGGGGACCAGCATAATCCCTAAATAAAGGCAGATATCTCATGATTTACTATCTTTCTGAGGACGTCTGGTCAGAATTTGATCAGTAAAACACACTCACACACACATCAACACACACATCAACAACCGCACGTAATCCACAGCTGCTCTGCTACAGTCTTACCTGCAGAGGGAGACAAACATACATTGAATTAGGAGATCACACAACATGAAACACAAAATACATTGTCTGTTATATCAGAAACAGACCAGTCTGGCCCACCTTCAGCCCAGCTGGTCTGTATTTCTTTGTGTTTACACACAATGGTTGTTTTCAAATGGGGACATGCATAGAGTAACGTGTCATTGCGTAAGAAACGGGAAGATGATTCACCTCACAATCTTCCATTTAAAAATGTTATGACATAAATCAATGTCACTCACTGCTGAGTCCGGACCAGATTCCACAGACAGTGAAAAGCTGTTTTGGTCTTCTACTTCTTCCTCGTCACCAGTGGGAAACCAGCTGCGATGCACATCAGAAGAGACAATGAATGTAACACAGACGAATTGATAGAATCCATCAGATATAGACAGATTTTTACCATAATTTAATTCATTATTTATATTATATATTATGCATAATACATGTAATTGTACGATTTTATAATAGGACACTGCATTTCGTTGTTCAGTGACCTTGGGTTTCTTGATAGGTGCTTGAAAATGTAATGTATGATTATTATTCAGTAAAAGTAGTAGATGTGGCCTAGGTTGGTCCCGGAGTTTAACCTTTTTTCATGTGATCCACATGATTTCTGATCACGTGGATTTCTGAGTGTGTTTCTCCTGTTTTACTTGTGATCCAACCTTCCATGTCTTCTGGAATGTACAGGATACGTAAGGTGCCAGGATCAAATGCTCAGCATCCCAATAAATACAGAGGTACATTTTAAGATAAATCATGTCAGAACTGTTCACACCTTTAATGTGACCTATAACGTGAACAAATCAATTGAAAAACAAACAGAATTTTTTTAGGGAATAAAAGTGAAAATAAACTCACAAAAACCTGGTTGCATAAGTGTGTACACCCTTAAACTAATACTTTGTTGAAGCACCTTTTCATTTTATTACAGCACTCAGTCTTTTTGGGTAGCAGTCTATTAGCATGGCACATCTTGACATAGCAATATTTGCCCACTCTTCTTTGCAAAAGCGCTCCAAATCAGTCAGATTGTGAGGACATCTCCTGTGCACAGCCCTCTTCAGATCACCCCACAGATGTTCAATTGGATTCAGGTCTGGGCTCTGGGCTCTGGCCGGGCCGTTCCAAAACCTTAATCTTCTTCTGGTAAAGCCATGCTTTTGTGGATTTGGATGTTTGCTTTGGGTCGTTGTTGTGCTGACAGGTGAACTTTCTCTACATCTTCAGCTTCCTAACAGACGCCTGAAGGTTTTGTGCCAGAATTGCCGGGTATTTGCAACTGTTCATAATTCCCTCCACCTGGAGGGAATTATGGCCACGGTTCCAGCTGAAGAAAAACAGTCCCAAAGCATGATGCTGCCACCACCATGCTTTACTCTGGGTATGGTGTTCTTTGGGTGATGGGCAGTGTTGTTTTTGCACCAAAAATACCTTTTGGAGTTATGGCCAAAAATGTCAACCTTGGTTTCATCAGACCATAACACATTTCCCCATGTGCTTTTGGGAGACTTGATGTTTGTTTTTGCAAACTTCAGCTGGGCTTGGATGTTTTTCTTTTTAAGACAAGGCTTCCGTATAGCCCATTCATATGAAGAATACAGGGGAGATGGTTGTCACATGTTGCACACAGCCAGTACTTGCCAGAAATTCCTGCAGCTCCTTTCATGTTGCGGTAGGCCTCTTGGAAGCCTCCCTGACCAGTTTTTGTTTGGTCAATTCATCAATTTTGGAGGGACGTCCAGATCTTGTTAATGATTCTGTTGAGCCATATTTTCTCCACTTCATGATGACTGTGTTCACTGTGTTCCATGGTATATCTAATGCTTTGGAAATTCTTCTCCTGACTGATATCTTTCAACAATGAGATCCCTCTGATTCTTTGGAAGGTCTCTGCCGACGATGGCTTTTGCTCTGAGATACAACTAAGAAAATGTCAGGAATATCATACTAGAAAAGCTGAACTTTATTTTTAATGAATCAGAGTCACTTTAAACGATGGCAGGTCTGTAATGACTTCCATTTAACATGAGTTTGAATGTGATTGGTTAATTCTGAACATAGCCACATCCCCAGTAATTGTAACATTTTTATTTTAAAATGTTCCCTCTTTCAGTTTGTTTTCAGTTGATTTGTTCACATAACAGGTCACATTAAAAGTGGAAAAGGTTCTGACTTGATTTATCTTTGTCTCATTCTTCTACATCACACCTGGCATTCTAAAAGGGGTGTGTAGACTTTTTAGATCTACTGTATATACCTCAGTCCAATTTGACATTATTTCTGTATAATAAAACACACTACAAATTTAATTAACATTTAAAATATAAAGTAATATAAATATCAGGACCTGTCTGAATGTAGATTTAATCAAACTACCTGGAGGTGAAAAGAGCCTTCTCATTGATCATGTTGACTCTGAAGATGTTGACAGCCTTGTAGATGTCAATCACAGCTTGGTACTTATCCACAAGAGACCTGGAGAGAGAGAAACACTCTTAAACATTTATGAAAGTCTCACTCTGTAATATTCCCATATTCAATAAGAATAAAAACAACATTGCGGACAGTCAGGCTTAAAACGCTATCCAAGCTTTGGTCTAAAGTAACTTTTAGCAAAAGCTGGTACATTGAGAACGCAGACCTTTACCTTCGGAGAAAAGTTGTTTGTGCATTGCATTGGTGTTCTGTTTAAGGGAGGCATTTGGATGCTTTTAGACTACAAAAGCGCAATGATGTACTAGAATCAGGGACACCAACAGTAATTCCAGGGCCCGGGACAACATTTTACATTTAGGACCCAAACCATGGGCCAAAACATTTATAATTAGTAATTATATTACTGTCCAAAAAACTGGTCAAAAAACGCCACATTCATCATATCATTTTCTTTAACACAGGAAATTAATTGTCACATCTTTTCATTCATAACAAACTCAGTCCCAATCAGCCATTACTGAAATGCTACACATATTTTCACGTTCTCTTTTAGATTTGTCCTTCCATTTCTGTGCTCCTAGTTTTGGTTGCATGGTTGCAATGTTTTTGCCAAATAGATACAGTACTGTAGTTAGATACATTGATGCTGGTTAAATGTTTTATAAACTGCACTAGGTACGTTTTTTTCAGTATAAAAACAATTACAGCATTTTGCAATTACTGTACTCACCGGTCAGAAAGACTGGTCAGAAAGACTGGTAAAAAAAATTATATGAAAAATAGAATTACCTGCACCAAACAAAAAGCGCAAACTCTTTGTTCTTAGCCTTGTGTATGTTAGCTTAGGGTTCCTAGTAGCCAGCTATAGATTTGGTCTAATCTCTTCTTTCTCTGACTGTTGTCGTAGTGCATGCTGTAGTAGACAAGGTAGGAACTGACTGTTTGTCATCCTTGTCTCTAGCTGCCATTATAGTTTTTTACAGTAAGTGAACTTCGCACCATATGGAATACTTATGCAATATATATCATCCAGGTAAAATGAGAGTTCACAAAATTAGCCAAGGAGGAACGCTTGCCTCGCTGAAACTGATTGGCTTGAACAGAGTTGGCTGGGATTTAGCCGCATGCTCCAAAGATTATTAATTGACATTCCACTGGCACTGAATATCAGTTTTTTGTTGAAGAAATCCTACCTAGTGCAGCTTTAACAAATTTGTGTTGGCTTTAGTTTTAGGATATCATTCTGGTTGGCTGTTGGTGTTAGGGTATCACTCTGATTGGCTGTAGATGTTAGGGTATCATTGACTGGTTGTTGGTAGAACAAAACATTTTTACATAAAAAGGTTAAATCATAACACTGTATAAACAAGAAACCTATATGACCTGTTGTTCTGTAGTCTGCATCTCTAACCACTACGCAGTTTAAGAAGGAGTAGTCATTCAGTCAGTCAGTCAGTAAAAGACATTCACTCTTCTAGGCTGGCTTCGCTTACGAGGTATGGATAAAACAACAAAGAATCCCTTTATCTGTGCAATTTTTCTGTGCAAACTTTCTCGATAGTGCTAAATGCTAACATTGACTGACTAATTAATAATTATCTTGAAGCCAACCAAATTGATTAGACTTGCAATATGTTAATTAAGTTAATAGATTCATTCAAATAGCCCTAGCTGGAATATGCTGCAACACCACCAAAATGCTGTACTTCTAATGTGTAGTTATAATACATTGTAATATCATCAAGATACTTAACTTCTATTGTGTTTTATAATGTCATTACAACACCAGGATACTGTACCACTAATGTGTAGTTATAATACATTATAACAGCACCAAGATACTTCACTTATACGTCTTTGTCCTTCCAATCTGCTGGTCCGTGTGGTCCTCTCCACTCCACTTATTGGGCAACTGGTAGCAGGGGCACGGAAAGAGGCTTAGCCAGGGGAGGAGGCAGGGGCTAGCGCCTGGTCTGGTCTGCTTCTCCAGGGGGAGGTTCTTTGCCAGGTATGGTCTGAGCATCG
>JACXGJ010011092.1:0-20546 GCA_016801105.1 Esox niger | reverse complement strand
CCCTCCGGGTCACCAACCCCACCACAACTTTACCTTGACGTTCAGCCATAAAGGGGTTCTGATAGAACTCTGAACCCTCCGGGTCACCAACCCCACCACAACTTTACCTTGACGTTCAGCCATAAAGGGGTTCTGATAGAACTCTGAACCCTCCGGGTCACCAACCCCCACCACAACCCTGACGTTCTTCACTTCAGTCGTTTTTACCCGCCGTTCATCTGCAACATTTCCACTTTTTATATCGTAGTATCATGGGGACGAATGCTCTTACTCCTCACATTACTGTTTCACATTCATTTTACAACGGCAGACGAGCTGCTCAAAAACACCCGAGAGCCCCTCCCTTTCCACTCTCATTATGGCATCTTCCCCACGGCAACCATTCTTGGGATCAGCTCTAATCCTAATACCTGACATAATCTAGCGTGGCATGTGAAGGGAGGTGTTCTCCGACTAAACAAAGGAGACCGACTTTCTTCTTTTCCTCCATTCTCTATGTAGGTCAGGTGACGAGCTCTAATCACACCTGGGATTGTCTTTGTTAGGTATTTAACCTCAACTTCCCATCAGATTACTGGCTTAATAGAAGCCTGACTCTGAAGCTGCAAGCACAACACTTTGAAAGTGGAGGTTCTTGTCATTCCCATTGCCCTCCCTCCCTCTCTTTTCCTCAAAAACAAAATTAGTCAGATGTTGTGCTTGGTCAGTCTTTTCATAAACCTTTATAGAGTGCACTTGTTTCAAACTCAACGTGCATTTTCACTGCCAGCCCACAATGCTTGTTCCACGGGAGTTTGGGCCGTGTTGTTTCTTTTGACGAGACCCAGAATACTATGAAATGTTAACACTTTACCATCTAGGAAAAAGTAATGGGAAAATCTTCTGTTCTCCATCTTTTTACTGCACATTTAGATTTGCCATTGTAGTTGTGTATTTCGGTTGTTACATGCACATGTCTCCCTTGGGAACCTCATCGCTGCTATTCCTGCATTTCAATTGCACATGCCACCATTTTTATTCTAATATTTTTTATTTCCATGAGCTGTAAGCCGTAATTATCACGACTGAAACAAAAATGGCTTGAAATGTTTCGGGAAAAAAGAACTTTCCACGATATTCACATTTTTTGAGAGGCACCTGTACTTTCAGCTTGTAACAAACACGATACTGTTCTTAATACTTGTACATTTCCCGCCTTCTTCCATTTACACTTCTGGTTAGATGCTAACTGCATTTCTTTGTACTGTCCTCATGCTGTTCAATGCCAAGGTTAAGTCTAATCTTATCTGAAGTACTAGGTCAGTGGACGAGTACCTTGGTCCTCGATAGCCTCCTTTCTTCACATTAATCTTATGTCGGAAACGTTTCTAACGTCGAAGCAACCCCTTTCAATCAATTTATTTTGCTGGAGGTGATAATCATGTACTGTACATGTTATAAAGCAAATGGAGATCTACAGTCCTGCAGGTTTTCTCTTCAACCCCATTTGTGACTAACCTGATTTAAGCTTTTCATTCAGACAATTCATCTATGGACCTGAGGGACCTGGTCCTTGATCAACCTTCGTCTGAGAAGCTTTCATTATATTTTGTTATGATCTAGAAAAGCAGAACTGATTCTATAACAGCACTTCTACTATGAGCTGTGTGATGTTCGATACACAGATACACGCACTCTCTCTCAGCCACATACACATTCTGAATACTTAATTTGAATCCTCAAATTATATTATTACACAAAGGATTAAAACAATAGAGGACACAAAAATCAGGAAAGCTGTGGAAAATGTTAGCACATTGTTCTCTCACAGCAAGGCTGCCCGTGGCCAGTTACACTCAGAATGACCTTGCCAGATGTTTGTCTTTGTCTTATAGGGCGGACATTTTGTAAACTTTGAAGCATCGGACTGTTGTGTGGCAGAGAAAACCAGCGCGGCGAGCTAGCAGAAACCTGGTTTTAATGCTAGAGAAACCGCTGTTTGTAATTGGCTATGGGCCGAAGGTCTCCTTTTACTGAGCCTGTAGCACCTGAGGTGCACAGCATGTTGGGGATGTCGTCAAAGTTTCACTTAGCATTTGGTTTGTTCTATTCTTCTCTTTCATAGCATGTGTCATTCATGTGCATCAATCACAAGGGACATCAACGAAAAAACATGCCAGACTTCAAAAGGAGAGTCCTTTCAATACTGAACTGGTCTCAGAGTGTGTGCGTGCGTGCGTGCGTGCGTGCGTGCGTAGGCGGGTAGAGGTCTGAGTGTGTGTGCATGTGCAACCCCATCTGTCCATCTCACGGCTCTTAAAAAAACTGCTTTAAAAGTGTTTTTGGAAAGGGAAATAAACATTGTGTCTAATCTACAGGGTGAAGACAGTGGCAGACACTTTCTGCTAGCATATTGCTTTAGCATCAAAGTCTGCTTTGTACATCAAAGGATTGTATCTGTGTGATTCATCTGCACAATAGCATGTTGTGTTGTTTCTTTTTATTATTTCTTTTACATTCAATATTAGCATTTGTGTCCTCTAAGGAAACTTGCTGATCTTGGACGAAACCACTTTTTTCCTGCTGACTCATAATAACGGGTAACTGTGATTTGTTTGTAAGTAATATTATTACATGGACCTGAATGTGGAGGGATGGAGGTGGAGTTCCTTTATCTCCATTTAGTGATTTGGGTCTTCGAAATTACTTTTTGATTTTCATTGAATAAGGGCTGTGGTGATGGAAAATATTATGTTGCTTGGCAACTGAAGTGTCAACGTTTTTTTATTTATATATATTGCTTTAATATTCTTCCGATGACAGTTGATTGAAACGTGTTTTTTATTATAAATAGGTGACATTGTTGGCCATGTCCAGCTCTCTTTCAACACTTCAACACATCCATGTTCTTAAGGCCAATCCTCAGTGTCACAGGATTTGGTTCATTGTTGAACTAGCTCACTCTGAATGTGCCTGAAACACGCTTTATTCTATTGTCCCCTGATGCATATACCGTAAACCTTTGTACTGTCAAATTACACGTGTACAATCAAAAACCTCCGCTCTAATGACTGCATGTAATTAAAGAAAGGAAGGATGAAAGAGAAAGGACTGGAAGAGAGTGGGTGGACAGTAACCAGATAGTGAGACAACGTGAAAGAATTTAAACGTTTAATTATCAATATTACCATGATAAAAACATTTACAAAAACAGTAGGCAAAATTATTCGGGCCTGACAAGGGCAGTGGACGTTTGGTCCACTAAATGGCAGGCCAAAGAAAATCTAAAAAGTTAGCACCAGTTGGATGTAGAAAATATTTAAAGATAATATAGTAAGTAATCCAAAAACACTGATTGCTTCCCAGGTGGTCGCAGCATAAGGAGCCCAACTTTTGGAACACCTAGTTGACCACCACATTCTGGGTTTGTGCGGTAGCTATGCCGCTGGCTGACGATTGAAGGGGAAGCGATGCAGATTGGTCAGTAATGCCGGGACAGTGGCAAGGCATTCGTCTGCAGTAGCTTCCAGGTCTCGTCGTGATTTAGCGATTTAGCGTGATTTGTCTCGGGTGCCTGCATAACTCTGACGTCTTTGGGTGAGTGAGTGTTCTCTCACATGATTCAAACCCTGTGTAGAAGATCTTTGTGGAAAAGATCTTGGGGCCAATGAGAAAAGATAAAATTATGAAAATGGGGGAAGAGGGAAATGTAGAGTGCGGTTGGGGGGTCCCACACTGTAAATGTCACCTGATCAACCATTAGTTTGTCAAGTTTTCTCAACTACATGTACTCTTCAAGCACGTTCAGCTGCTCAGAAAACAATTCTTGTGTTAGTTGGATGACTGAATTATTCAGACTAACCTCGATTGTGTTTTATGATTTTCGCACACTGGGTTACTAGGTTCCCTATTCCCATCAAAGTTCCCCATGGTTCACAGCAAAAAAAAGTATCAATATTGCATCAAATACTTAACTCCATTGTAATGCAGTATTTTGTAAACTTGAGTATTATTTTTTTATCGCCGTGAACTGAAAGGAAGAACATGTATCTATATGAAGTTGTTTTTTAAATCCATCAATTCCGCTGGCAGGTTTTTATTGCATACCATTAGAAGCTTCCAGACATTTTTAGTGTGCTTGCCTTTGTCCCTTTCTAGGGCACTACTTTGACCCGGGCCCATAGACCCTGTGTCAAAAGTAGTGCGCTAGGCAGTAGGGTGCCATTTGGTCAACATTTTTAGACCAATGCAGTATTGATGTCTCCTCGTACGCGCTGTAAAATCGTAACAGTCTGAGTAAAGGACCGTCCTCCTCATGATTTATTGCTGTCATTTATATTAATATATCATCACGGCTTCATTTATCAAATTAGATTGTAGATGGATGCTGAACTATGGTCGGTTGAAGCAGCTTTGTCGGTGGCTGCAAGAGAGAAAAATACTAATAAGTTAAATGGAGGAAATACATGTATGTTGATTTTTATTTTTCCCTCCTTTGGGTCATGTTATGTATGGTGTCTTAGCGCGTTATGAGACTTTATTAACCATGTTATAACCATTTCACAACAGTTACGTAACGTTTATGTAACCATCAAATGTTAACACATTTTCCGTGTTATATATGTCATGCAATACTATAACAAGTTATGTCATCGTGAGTATGCAGTAATTACAGCTTCTGACTTGGTTATGACCGTATCATAACAAGTTGAGGTACTGTCCATCATGGAAAGTGTTATCTTACTGTCTTATAAACTGACATTTGATATTCAAAATAATGAAATGGTAATTAACTCTTGAAAAATATAACTTGATGAAGTAATGCATCATTAGCTGGCTATATAACATCATAACCCAAAATCCTCTTACAGCAGGACCGACACAGGCCTTGTTTAAAATCCTCTTACATCAGGACCGACACAGGTGGGACATCCACGATCCTTCAGTGAGAATCACTGTACTGTTCCGTATTGGCTGCATATTGTAATGAAATCGCTGCACTGCACAGTTTCTACAATAGGCTGCCATCTGGAGAAGCTCATGTGTGTGACTATGACATCAACTAATGCTCATCACAGCTGCATAACAAGACCCTCATCAGCAGCTTGTGTTCATTAGTGCTATTCTGAGATCAGTTAGCGTTTTTTAGATTAAAGCAAATGTTATCATTATGGGCCGGGACGCCCTGATCCTGGATCTGCCCTGCTATTCCAAAACGCTTGATAAATACACGCCCAGCTGAGTAGTGACAAGTCATCTGTCTCATCTGACTCCACTACTTGACCCCACTAATCACCCACATCGAGGGAATGTGGAGCGTTTTTAATATTTAATCAAGAATTTAGCTGGCGCCCTGAATAGTTATTAAGACACACTGCATTACAGACTCATGCTGGACAGTGGTTGCGGCGTTAGGAAACATGGGGGATATCACAGTAAAGGATTCAAGATCACAGCCGACAAAGTGTGAACAAGCACATGAGACCAAACATGTTTGTACATTCCACAATGTGACATGGCATTGAGCATTAGGGCTGGGTTCAACTGGCGTCACTGTTCTATCAGTTACATGAGCTACGAGAGCCCCAAATGGACCCAGCTTACCGTTATAGTCCCAAAAGTGTCAGAACCTGCTCATGCAGGCTAAGGTTATTTTAAAATGTACGACGGAAAGTTACTTGAAAGTTAACCAATACTATTTGAACCCTCTGCTTGTCCGACATACTGCAGACTATTTTCTAGGTATTAGAGAGAAGGGAGCGAGAGAAAGACAAACGTGTGAACCGGGTGTGAAAACCACCTCTATTTAAAGCTGTCCACAGGAACACAGTGATTCAGTATCCAATCAGGAAGTTTCCCAAATGACACACTATCCCCTATGGAGATCGTTGCCTTTGGCTAGGGCCCATAGGGTTAAAGATGCCCCCTCGACAGAAGGGTGCCATTTGGAACGTAGAGCCAGATCACCAGATCACATCCTCACTTGATGAGCATTTTCTGATCTGGTGACCATTGGAGTTCAGATTCTGTACACAAACTGCGGTTTCACAGAACGCTGTTTCTCGGGGTTCTCGGGACACACGGAACCCTCGGCGGAGTGGGACTCTGGCCTCTTCCCTATGTGTTCCCTGTGATTTCTAGAACTCTCTGAGTTCTAAAGAGCTGCGCCTCTCTTCCCTTTGTGTCATCTGAGGGATCCATTTGGACTGCAGGCCATTTTCTGTTTCCTCTGTCGGGGCGGTCGTTGCCTCTTGATATGTCTCGGTGACTGCTCTGCTCGTCTCACATTAGGGCAGGGCCTCAGGTGGTGTGGAGCTAGAGTGGGAAGCGTTTTACTCGTGTTCTGTGTGGCGGAGTGTCATGTTGTAGTGTCTATATGTCGCAGGATTTAAAGCTTCTGAGAAACCTGCCACAAACATCTGACATTAAGGCAGGAGGCAGGGTGTGACGATGAATGGCCGCATTCTGCTCTTCAGTGGATCGGTGTACGTTATCATGGGATTCTGTCATGCTGTACTATACCGTGGGCGTTGCAGATTCGCACGTTTCACTGCTAATGGTCATACAGAAACCGCACACATTTCAGACGCCGCAGAGCCCCAGCTACCATGAACTCGACGTAACTTGGACATTTTCCTGCCCTGTTTAAATATTATTATCCCGACAGAATGCGTGTGGCGCTGTGGTCGGTTTATAACCCGGCAGAATCCGTGTGGCGCTGTGGTCGGTTTATAACCCGGCAGAATCCGTGTGGCGCTGTGGTCGGTTTATAACCCGACAGAATCCGTGTGGCGCTGTGGTCGGTTTATAACCCGGCAGAATCCGTGTGGCGCTGTGGTCGGTTTATAACCCGACAGAATCCGTGTGGCGCTGTGGTCGGTTTATAACCCGACAGAATCCGTGTGGCGCTGTGGTTGGTTTATAACCCCACAGAATCCGTGTGGCGCTGTGGTCTGTTTATAACCCGACAGAATCCGTGTGGCGCTGTGGTCTGTTTATAACCCGACAGAATCCGTGTGGCGCAGTGGTCTGATCACACACTTGCTAATAACGATCGACGTTTTGTGAGTTCACAGAAATACTTTGACCTTTCCTGAAAACCTCATCAGAACTGCAACGTGCGTTGTGGTCACAGCCAAAGTGATCACACAAACACTCCCTCTCCCCGACAACTGCCGACGGGTAAATATATGCTGTACTGGCAGTATTTTAAATGAACCCATTAGCCGGAGCAAGAATGTCCTCAGTGATGTGCACACCAAGAATACTGAAGCATTGTTGAGAATGCCGTTGAACACCTCACTAGACATGTTTGTAGTAATAGGCCCGCAGTCCTCTGAACAACACAATATACTACACTCTACAGGGCTTTTGTATTGTAACTGATATGGTGCTTTCAGGATGGGACAGCTGGGTAAAAGCAAATGAACAAATAGGTTAATTAAACATTAGTTTAGATTCAGCTGTTTGCGAGACCAAGCTGTCTTCTCTCCTTAAATAAGCTATTAGGCCTGGAGGGAACATTTTAAAAGTAGATGTCCTTTAGATTTTGTAGCCTGTAGGTTTCCCTGGAATATCATTGGATGAGAAGGTGCCTATAGAGATGATGCTTGCATAGCTTATAACTTGTTCCTCAATGGAAACAGTTGAAAAGAAATATTAAGACAAATATTAGCTAGACATTGGGCCCTACATAATTTTAATATTAACAAGATATTAGGGAATTTACAATCTGAATATTTGCCAGATATTACACCGTTAGAGCCTCCCGGAGAAACTGTCTGTGACACACCTTGCTGTTGAACCCAGGTTATTGTGGCGCTGCAACACTACCACCCCAGATTAATTTTAATAACCCTGGAATGTCCTCTTTTGAATGTGTGTTTCCTCCCTTAATAATAATACAAACTCATCCTAATTACTCCTCAGGCTTGGTGGCTAATTGACTCCAAGGTTAGAATGAAGCGTTTGTGGTTCAGGTACACTGATACGAGTTATTGGCATACAGACACACCCACACACACAGGCTAAACACAGATACCGGCTCTCTCTCTTTCTCACACACACACACACACACACGCCCTAACACACCAAAGGAGCAGTAATGGGAGTTGATTCCTTGTCAGGGGGGTACCAGATCAATGCATTGACTCTTTCCTTGCATAAAAGGAACCCATAGTGTCCAATGAAAAAGGATTAAAAAAGGATTCTGCCAAAGACTCTTCTGTCTCTCGTATCTGTGACCTTGAGTCCAATCACAACATGACGCCCATTGAAACAAGTCCGCGAATACCCACACAGGTGTAAATACAGAAATACAGTACCGCCAACACACTCATACAGAAACACACAAAGCACACACAGCCACACAAACAAACACACGCGCACTGAATTCCATCCACTCGGATCCTCTAAAGAAGACCCAAGGATGTGACCTCTCCTCAGAATCAACCGGCAGAATTGATGCCATTTCCACACAACAATTCTGGCTTTATTTACCCCTTCAAGCAGACAGGAGGGACATTACAAGGCGAAGGAACATGTCGATGATCTAGGGGACAACTCACGGCCGCACTCCCAGGTATCACCCTAGGCCCCATTTAGGGTACTAGGACGCCGCCTTGAGTGAGTTGCTTTCATTTGCTCAGAAACAAAGGGTCCTTGATTTGGCACTGGTCAGAGGTATGTCGTAGGGTGTAATTTGGGACACAGGTGTTGTACGGTCTGGCCAAGCGATGTGGCGAGAAACGAGCTAGTTCATTATCTTCATTGGGGCTTGTAAAAGGAGAGGGGTTGTATGGTAAAGATAAAGACATAAAGCATCTCCCGGTTGCCATGCTGACCTTGTGTCGTATTCACTAAACTGGCCTGCCATTGGATGAGATCGATACCTTTGAGTTTTTACAGTGGTACTCCTGTAAGCACAGTGTTTGGTTTGTTGTGTGGTTTGGTGCTGTGCTATCTTGTCCTTCTTGGGAGTGCTGTTTTCTCTTTGTAGATCTTTGTTATGTACTGTTATGGTTTGTTATGTGCCGTTACGTTGTTCGTTGTTGTGATTTCATGTTGTGGTTTATGTGATGTTAAGTATTGTTCATTGCAAATATTTGAGGTGTTGCTCGTGAAAATGTCATTTAACTAAGCAGGCCGAGTTATCATTTATAATTTTATATTATGATTTTAAACTGAATTGTACGCACATCCTACAGTAAAGTCCAGCTACATCTACAGTAACCTGGCTTCACATTCATTTTGGCCGGATGATTCATACTGTAATTATCTGTTCAGTATTTTAGTGCCTCAGTAGATTCCACTGCTCTGAGATGTTTAGCTAATTTGGGGCTTCGATTTAAGAAGGGGATTGGGTCAGTCTGTGCCTCAGAGATGGAATGTTTTATTATTAATGTGTCATTCTATTTCTATGTTCCTTGCCTTGAGTGTAAGGTAATGGACTTCGCCTGAGAGATGATGGGTCTGTGCTGTGCCCTCCAAGAGTCTCCTTTCAAACCAACAATTTGGGAAAACATATAGATTTTCAGGGAAATAAATTATCTTAGATTCCCCACCCCGTATATTTAGGAGGATAAACACTTAAAGTAAACATGAACATTTCAGTCATTCTGTTTTTTACGTAGCTTCATTTAGCGAGGAATTTTAAGGATAAGCTTACATGTTTTTACAGAATGTCCACGTTTTGTTATGTCTATTTTTTTGTAGAGCAGAAAATGGTTGGCAGATAAGCATGATCCCTGCAAAGGATGGCGACACTGCAGTCTGACAGTTTGTCTAAATGCTGTCTTACAGGGATCTAACAGTGGAAAGCATATCAGACTCAGTCGATTATTAATATCCTCACTATGTTCACAATAGACTTTAAAAGGATATTAACATACAAGCACACGCAGTTGCGTGTCTGTCCTCTCAGAGTTGCCGGCTGGATGTCGGTCTTGTCTACAGAGATTCGATCTGAAGGTTAAAGTAGGGTTAAGGCCAGGACTGTTTGGGTGTCACACACACACGCACACACACACAGAGGGTGAGAGTTGGCTCCTGTTCACAGTCCCTGCCGTGTGCCCTGCCCTGTCAGATGTGTCCCGCTGTGGCCGGGTTAGAGTGCCGACTGAGTCATCCCCATTTGCTACAAGACGAGGGGCTACATTGCAAACGACACCCTGTTCCCTCCGCCGGGCCCTCATTTAGGCCAACTTTTATAGGGCCAGACTAGTGCTCTATCTAGGGAGCAGGCTGCCATTTGGAAATACCTCAGAATGAGTCATCTGCATTGCCAAAGTGGGCCTCCTAAACCGCATCCTATTTCCTGTAGGGTGCCTGATGAGAAATAGTGCGCTACAGATGGAATATTGTGCAGTTTGAGACACGGCATGGGAGGGTAAAGGTCAGCCAGCGTTGGACATTGAATTCCACAGCATCCCTTTCAATCCTTTATTACCCGTGAACCTCCCTCTCCCTGCTAGATAGAATTATTTAAATGTATGCCATATTCTCCGGCTAGCCAGGCTGTTATTGCAGCAGCTGTTCACATTATATTTTTTTTCTGTGTGTGTAAAGCAAAGTAGAGAGAGAATGGAACAGTCTCAGAGAGTTGGTGTGTGTCTTTTACCTGCGGAGCATAGGCTGAGTATTCTCTGTATTATGACAGCTGGATCATTTCGTTTTATTTACGGTTGTATTCCCCCTTCTGATTGGCAACCCCCCCCCAGTATTAATATTTATGACAGTGTCCGTTGATGTTGTTTTTGTGGGCTGACAGCTCGTCACTCTGGTTCTAAAATCACTAAATATGCCATTTCAAACAGATAGTGTGTGGAAACTGGGTCAAAGAAGTGGCATTTGCAAATCGACTGGCACCCAGTGTTCCCGCTCACGTTACTTGGCACTGAACGCATTTCAGGTCGGCAGGGTGCAAACTGAGATGATGCATCTTGGGACAAATTCAGTGTGTGATTCGTGCAGTTTTAGAAAGGGGCAAAATATGGTGCTATGGCCATTTAAAAAATAGCTATTTAAAAATGCGTGGACTGGCCTACCAAAACAAGGGAGAAAACACCTCCCGTAACCTCGTGCCATGAACACAACTGGTCTGTGGTACAGTTTGCTGTGGGTGGGTTATAAAAGGCCCTCATTCCGTGACTGTTTTTGAAAACAGTGTACCGGTCATGGGTTCTAGGCCGACAGTGAAATACTTACTAGCTGGGCAGAGTTAAAAAAGTGGGAGAAAGAAATATGAATAGGGGATAAAAATGAATGCAAAAGATAGAGCAATAGTAACACTGGGGACACATTGAATAACAAATAGCAATAAGAAATGACATTACATCCTGGCTATCCGCGGGGAGCTTCAACGACTCTAGCTAGCGGAGCTTTATGTCTGCACAGATTGCCAGACTGGCCTCCATTTCCATATTCTTCTAAAAAGGTTCTTCTGTGCAATTTTTAATATGGATGTGCTGTGGACGTTTCAGCAAACATGACTTAGTCAAATTTATTTTAACAGCCTAACTAAAGACGACCCGTACCCCGTGCAGTGTACTCAGAACCAGGGTTCCCGACCTCTTTTGCGACACCAATGTATGAACACGTTACTAGCATGGCCTTGTTTGATTAGAGGGACCAAGGAAAATGGGAAAAGGTGGACATTTGTTGCAATTCTATGTAGTTTAACACACACAACATATTTTTGGAAGGCGATTTGAATATTGATAATAAATATTAATTAATCTCAAATTGTATTTTGCTACTAAATGTGTTTTGCTATAAATGTATTGAACCCCATTGTAATTAAATATATTGTCACCCATTGGGCTTCCAAACACTCACCAGGCGGCACCACAGTCACGGGTTGGCCGGCTTACTGTTTCCAGATATCCAATTAGACCCCTGAAACCCAAGAGACGCCAACATTTACATCTGAACTTGTACCAGAAAGGTCGACGTCCGCGGTCAGTTAGTGAAGCTGATTCAACAAACGACTGTCTCACCAAGCGACGGGTCTTAATGTTCTGGTCTGTTCCGTGTCTGCAGCCGCGGCCTGGGCCATGTGAATTAAAACGGAAAAAACACATATTTTAGATAAGACGCTACAATTAAAATGCCACGCTAATTAAAAACCATGTGCTTCATTATTGTCAGGTACAGTTATTCTCTTTCAACACTCTGCGGTTATTTCAACCTGAAAGACGTGTCTGTCTTTGGCTTCTCGCCGATCATTCCCTGTGAAATGTCTCGCCGTGCCAAGCGGCTGTCTGGTAATTTCACTGCTGCTGCTCATCTGGGGAGACAAGGGAGGGTCGGGTTTGCAAATAAAACCAGATGAGGAGACCGTTGGAGAGAAAGCGAGTGAGCGAGTTAGGCATGAACAGAACACAAACATCCTATATTAATCGAGCACCGCCAGTCACAATGCACGAATATCCCGTCTCTTTAGTGGCACCAGAATGGATGAACGGCAGGGTGCGTCCCAACGCTTTTACCCTACGCAGCACACTGCATTTAGCCGGGTAGTTCACTGCGCAGGTAACAGTGCGCCGTTGGGGACGCGGCCAAGAGGTCACGGTCTGCTGATATTTGATACGCTTCAGGGGGGAGACCACGGGGGAAGCCTGCTTGATCTGCCAGCATGCGACGACGCGAGATGGCCAGCGAGGAGCGTTGTTAAAACGGAGCACACCGAGAGTTCAGCCGCGGCGGCACGAGCCGACACCACGGGTCGACACCGTGAGGCGGAATGCCGTAATTGATACGGCGCTCTTAATCCGGGGTACTTCAAGCCCGGTCCCGGAGGGCCCCGACTTGTCTGGGGTTTGTTTGTACCTGGCGGATAATTGCACTCAACTGGTTTCCGAGATCCGAATCAGTTCTTGATTAGAAGGGTGGGAGGGGGTGAACAGAAGGGTTCTGGCCCTGCAGGAACGCAGACGAGCCGCCCTGAATTCTGAAAATGTAGAAACCCTATGGACCAAACGGTATGATGCAAATGTGTGTGTTATGTGTTATGTGAGTTCTCTAGGGGGACGCTACAGCATAACCTACTTTAGCAGTCATTATGGAGTGAACTGGAAGGCGCTATAAGGTTGTAGTTCATAAGGCGCTTTTAGCACCTGACATATGCTGTGCTTAATAAGGCATTATGCAAACCTCATTAAGAGGTGTGAATGTTCTGATGATAGACAGTGAGGCTGTAACACCCTGGACATATTATCAGATATACTGTAGCTAAAATCACAGCTTGAATTAAGTCATTGAGGATTTGGGCACCAGGCTGTCTTAGTAATTCATTCATTCATCACCCATTTATATTTCATGATATGATATTAAATTTAAATAACGTGAAACTCCTCGAAACTAAAACATCCTGATAACAGCCGAATAAGCCATTGGCGTATTTATTTGTATCTATTAAGTTAATGGAGCTTGGAGATCACCGGTGTGTCTAGAGTATGTTCTCAAATAATTGTCCATTAAAAGCAGAATCGGTAATAAAGACACCCTTATAACATATTTCAAATGTCTGACCCATATACCAAGTATTCTGCTCCTTGTAGCTGCTATCGGATGTAGGATGAATCTGTAGCGTCCTAAATTACACCATATTCCCTGGATAGCACACTTATTTTGACCGCAGTATTATGGCACACTGGTCAAAAGTGGTTTTCTGAACAAAAATAGTGCCTTTTGTCCACACGCAGTCCACACTGCTGGTGACGGTCTCTCTGTGTGTCGCGGTGTGTGTGTCCGTCTGTGTGTGTTCAGCTAGACGTCTCTTGGCGTCTGCTGTGTTCAGCTGATCCAGAGGCGGCCCGGTGATGTGCTGGTGCCATCTGTTGCCAACAGTTATAGATGGTTTATTTAGCGGAGCTGCTCTGTCCCGCCCCTCGTCCTCCATTCTCCACGCTGTTTAATGGGCTAACGGTCTCCTACAAAACGCCACACGACGCCTGTTTAGCGCACTGCCGTCGGAGCCGGCACACGATTCGGTGTGGGTTGTTATTTGAGCGGCCCGTTCGGAAAGCTTTGCGTCATAAAGCAAGATCGGTGCAATTAAATGCATTGTGTCTGTTGCTTTGAAAGCAATATATATTTAGTAATCAGGTTGGAAGATTAAGCCAAATGTGGTGCGGCAGACTGCTACTCAGAAGCCATTCAGCCTCTATGACTGTACCGCTGCTTTTGGTCTGTCATTTCTTTCCCCCTCTGAGGTCTGAATTGGTTCAATTCGCTCCATGAATGTAAAAGCATTGGCTTGGTAAAGACGCGGGCTTGTGGGAGTGTTCCCCACATTGTTTTACAGCGATAATTGCAAACCGTAAACAAGTGCTCACTTTGGAATGAAGAAGAGATAATTAGCATGTAACAATGCAGGACCTGACTTTGATCCCCTTGTCAAAGGAGAACTACCCAGGAAGTGGTAAAAAACGGAAATAAAATGAAGGGAAAGGGTTAAAGGTTACAGTTTCAGTCTGGATTGTCTGTTATGAAATGTATCATCCTTTTTAAATATGTCCATTATTTATAATTATCATAATGTCTTACTGCTGCACATTATTTTCCTGCTGCCACAAATTGACATTGTAGTATTTGTTCTGCTGGTGCTTCCAATGGCTTATTAGGACCTTTCATAGGGAACAACTACTCAGCTCGTATCTAGGTACTTGGTTTACAAGAGAAAGTACAGTATGCTGTCTGCTGTCTGTAAGGTTGCTTATATACAATGACCTCCACAGGTATTTGGACAGACATTTTTCTTTATTTTCTGGCTCTGTATTCCAGCAAGTTGGATTTAACATCATGCATTGACGATGTGGCTAAAATTCAGGCTGTCTTTATTGTGTTTATTGAGTATTTTCATCTATTTTTTAATGTATTTATTTTAGCAATTGATCACTTTGAGACCCCTTTGTATATCCAACACTCTTATCTCAAAATCACTTTAGTGTGAGACATTTCACTGCAGATGTCGGCTTTTCAGAACGGGGCGATGTCAGCTGACGTGGCATCTGCTAGCATGTTAAACAAGATGTAACAAATTACAATCAGCTGAACTTTCATTTGTGTTGATGGAAAGGTGCTCAGACGTTAATATGTATGTTTAGGTTTAGGCTAATGGTTATGTTCGGCGTTAGGCTCTGGTTTTGTCAGTGGTTAATGTCTGGATTTGAAGTCCCCACCTATGTTTTGGAGTCTCTCCACCGTCCGCGTCTTTACCTCTAATATCACTCACTATTTCATTTCAAGGCACCTAAACGATTTTCCCATCTGGACAAGCATCTAACATAAAAGTGGATCTGCTGTGAAACGTCTGATTTTTCAGCTCTGAAACCACAAGATAGGTAGGGTTCTGTACCACACTGAATTATTCAGTCTCTGGCCCATCTGTAGGAGAAGGCTCTGGGAGCAGAGGAGTCACTTAAAAAACACGCACACACACACACACACACAGCCACATGAAGTGACACAGAAATGACAATTGAGTAAAGTAAAAAAATCACAGCACTTCCTATTTATTTTTGTCTATTTGATTGAATATTTCGAACATGTTGATTCGTCTTAAGTTGTGGAGATCTAAAAGGGATAACAGCTGTACAACAGGCATTAGGACTGGACACCCAAGCCTGAATATTACACAACTTTTCAGAGAGCTACTGAGGGAACATTCTCCAGTCCAATACCACGTACTCACTGTCCAACTTACCCTCCTATCTGTTCAATAATACCTGCCACTGTTTCATACTCTAGTTTGAATGAATTTGTCTGTGTGTGTCTGACAATCTTTGAAGGGACCAGAACAAATAATTGTACTCCAAATCCTATTTTCAGGAACTGCTAACCTGAAACCTAAATTGGGCTCCAAATCCCAACCCTGAATTATAGACCTTAACTACAATGCCAAGGTCATACAAAAAGAGTGCTCCCTTGCAGGGATTTTTGGCCACCACAAGTTTAGTTATACAGACACACACAAACACATTTTAGGGATGTATATTCTAGCATATTGTCTTTTTAGACCGTTGTGTGGGGCCCTCAAAGTATTTTGTGATGTGGACACACACAATCATCTGATGTGGCCCAGCCAACTCGATGCCTGTAAGAGCCATGTAAATTAGGCTCCATTCTCCTCTAGGCTGCCTCCCCAATCGCACCCTAATCCCTAGTTGGTGCACTCCCTTTGACCAGGGCCCATGGTGAAATTTAGGGGTCTGGCATAAAGTTGTGCCCTGTGTAGGGAACATGATGCCGTTTGGAAAGGCCAGCGCTGACGAGACCTCATCAGGCTATGGCGTGCTTTTTGTTCACTGCCTGCTCTCGACGGGACGCGCTTCACTCCATTATCAAGACAAATAAAGAGGCCATAAGTGCCATCCTCTCCATGCGCCCCCGCGGCGCAAGGGAACAGGGAACTGAGCTTGCTTTGTAGCTCTGTACAGTAACAATACTATGATGTTTTTCCACCTGGCAAAAAACGGGCGTGACTGCGATATGAAGTTACGCGCCTGCCAGCGTTCTGTGGTTGATCTATGCAGGACTTTCCACTGATTGGCTGCGAGGACAGAGCTGAAGAATCGCTGGTTTTGTTTTGCAAGTTTTGTCTTGAACTTTTCAAAAACAAACAGCCATTGCATGGTTGATTGAAGAGCGATGGTAGTTTCTTTAACCGCACACGGTACGACTCCTAGACACGCACATACAGCTGTCCTATTCAGAGGACTGGCCTTGGACCGATATACACACTGATTTCATCATTCACAGACCCACTTGCGCATGATGAAACACTGCTATGCCATTTTTATTGAGATTCTACAGCGACTTATGAAACCACTGTTCTTGCAGTGGGTGCGACCTACCATCCTCATACCATATGAGCCTCACAGGACCACACATGCCCTCACACGTGCACGCACGCACGCACGCACGCACGCACGCACTTCCCGCTGTGAAAACTTCAGTTTAGGTTCCCCATTACTGATCTTCACAGTGCATTAATTCATCAATCTGTATGCAGGCTGGCCCCACCCCTCGAAACTTCACCTCAACCCGGAATTAGTGTGCCACACATCCCAAATTACAGCCTATACCCTCATTAGAGCGCCACTTCTAAGCCCTGGTCAGAGGAATGGATCGCTGCTAGCGTGCCGTTTGGCAAACGGGCTTAGTGAAGTTGTGTGGTCGGTGATTGGCTTCACTGGAAGGCTGCCGCGAATTAGCCCCATGAGAGGACAGACGCGCAGACACGCACACGCAAAGACAACGATGCACACGCGTGAGCATGCAAACACACACACGGGCCCATTGCTCTGATTGCTCACATCTGGTCATGGGTTGTTTTTTCTTTCCTGAGAAGTGGCACTGCAATCACAACATGGACAGAGGAATATAAGTGGCTCCACCTGTAGCAAACTCCAACCTGATTGGCTCCCGGGTTAATTACCGTCCTCTGATGAATCAGGTAATGGAACCGTGTTATCTGTCATTTTCAAACTCATTCTGTGCCACTGTTATGGTACAAAAACTAATCACACGAATGATTGTGTAAAAATGATTGCAACATTTACTTTTCGCTTACTCTGTCGTATCACAACCGTTTTGGGAAAATGTGTGGGGTGTCGTATGACCCCCTCCCTGTGATCGGCACTGGGGAGTTGTGCTCCGGCATTAGTCATTAACATTCTGCTCCAGTTTTAATAGATGTCCTGTAATGGCAAGAACAATAGCAGTCTAACCACTTATCTAATGTTCCACTCCTTGGCAGGTAATCTCTCTCTAACACACACACACACACACACGCACACAAACACTGTGCAATCACTAAGCTTACACCTAGGCACAGATACCAACACACTGCTGTTTGGCCATGAAGCATTTACCTGTCCAACTCTGCTTCCTGGTTGCCCTTGTTCCTTCATTAATTTGTCTTGAGTGTATAAATAATCAGTGACCGTCGTTTTATAATCCAGTACCTTTATGGCCCCAAAGGATTTGCTGACCATAAAGTCCCTGCACGGGCTTCCCATTACAGCTTCATTCTAGCACAGGAAGTAGATCATCGTTATAGCAGCAGCTGCACAGCGTTGTCCTGCATAATAACAATAAAAAGAAATTGAATGACGAGAGCCATTGAACCCTTTTTGGTTCCATGAGCACTCTTACAGAAGGTGCCGTCTAGAAAATAAATGTGTTCTTCAGCTGGGGCTATAGGGGAACCCTAGGAGAACCCCGGATAACCAAGAATAAATGGGGCTAAACTCGTAGAAAAGAAATGTTCCTGGACACTTTATTTTTGGTTGCAGTTAGCACATGATAATGTAGTGGAGGCATTGACTGTATGTCATGGTAATATTTAATCCAAGGAGTAATTTTACATTTTACTTAAATCCCAAACGCAGAGCCTTTTTCATTGTGGCTCCTTTTTAATCCAAGACTGGCCAGAGCACATGGCTGGTAATGTTTCCAAGACTGGCCAGAGCACATGGCCGGTAATGTTTCCAAGACTGGCCAGAGCACATGGCCGGTAATGTTTCCAAGACAGGACTTGACCCATTAAGCTTAGTTTCCTTATTCTTTACTTTACTTGTTTATTTGACAGGTGTGTTTGCTTTTATTGTGACAGCATCCAACTAGGATAGTAAAACAAATACACATTTTGCCTCTTCTATTGTGGAACTGTTATCTTAGGTTTGGGAGGTAGTTTTTGAGTGAATGTAAATGGTTTAGCTTTGGCAGAAATAGCATTTTGGCTTTTTGTGTTAATGTTGGGGTCATCTCTACGGTTCAGGGTTAGGAAAGTTAGGATTTTGAATGTGATCATCTGTATGGGGAGATTCTTAAAGAGTATGTGTGTGTGTGTGTGTATGAGAGAGATGAGTTCTCAGTTCATCCAAGACAGCAGTCAGACAGGACAGGTGTTCAGCAGTTTGATGGAAGGCAGAGACCTTCCCATACCAGGCTGTGATGCAGACGGTCAGGATGACAACACTGGCTCAGGGACCCATTGACTCAATGGCTCAGGGACCCATTGACTCAATGGCTCAGGGACTCATTGACTCAATGGCTCAGGGACCCATTGACTCAATGTCTCAGGGACTCAGTGACTAAATGGCTCAGGGACTCAGTTACTTAGAAACTCATTGGCTCGGCAAATCTGAGTCATTGACTAAGGGACTCGTTGACTCAGGGACTCGTTGACTCAATGGCTCAGGGACTCAGTGACTAAGTTACTTAGGAACTCATTGGCTCTGGAAATCTGACTCGTTGACTCAGGGACTCGTTGACTCAGGGACTCGTTTTAGTCATTGATACAGAGTGTCATTGATACAGAGTGTCATTGATACGGTGTCATTGATACGGTGTGTGTGAGAGAGAGAACCTTGGAGAAAGAGCCGATTCAGTGCAGCAGTCATCTCTGTGCTCTGAAACATTGTTATTGACATAACACACCCGTTGTGTTGACGCCTCATCCAGGAAACAGCCACCAATCACCTGGCAGAGGAGGAAACCTCAGCAGATATCCCTGAGTGTGGACGTCCGCTACCACAGGAGGAATGAAGACACATCCATAATCACAAGGACCTTCCGAAGTCTAGGCACTAAAACGCTGCAGGAGACAACCAACTTCATATCGTTTGGGAATTCTGGGAAACAGAATAAAGGCTAATGCGATTGGAGATTTTTACAAGTAAAGCAACTTTATGGCAAACAACAGTATAGAACAGCAGTATAAGAGATCCCTGGAAAACCCCACTGATATGCACTTTCAAAGATCCTCAGATAGTTCCCAACCTGTGAATATAACCCAGTGAAGGTGATAACGACCTCCCTGACTGACTGGATCGATGTACAGTTGATGTTTGTTCCGGACACCATTGAATCATCACTCAATGGTAGTGGAACTTAATTTAGACCGGAAGAAACTCACACACTGGCTGTGTGGCAATGTCAGAAAACTAAAGCCAACTCAATATTTCGAAACAAAAGTGTCTTCCCTGCCTTGTACTAGCAAAGATGGAAATACAAAGCGTTGCAATATTGACACTCGCCAGGCCCTGTCTGTTTGAGTGTGTCTGAACAAGCTGATGGGAAATCAAGGAAACCGTACAGTGCAACCTGACAATTTCCCAGACGTACAATTTTACCCGTGTGGTCAATTGCTAGTGTACATTCGTACGGGGCCACACGGCATGCAGGTGAGATGGTGCCCGTTATGAGACGTTAAAGGCCCTTGGCTCACAGACAATTTCCCAGATGATCCATCTGACTGCAGCAACGTCCCTGTCGCTCTCTGTCTAGAAGATTGAAGCTTTCATTCGTAAGGGGTTCATAAACCGGCCGCTCAACCCATCTGTTTTCAATGCTCGTTGATTCTGAAATTCTCCCTCCCAAAACGTAGACTGGTGGGGCATGAATTTATAGACGACTCTATGAAGTCTACAACGTCCTGCACTGTGGGGGGGGGCATGAATTTATAGACGACTCTATGAAGTCTACAACGTCCTGCACTGTGGGGGGGGGCATGAATTTATAGACGACTCTATGAAGTCTACAACGTCCTGCACTGTGGG
>JACXGJ010011091.1:0-20543 GCA_016801105.1 Esox niger | reverse complement strand
TTTTTTTTTTCTAATTCATCAGTCAAGACCTTCGCCCAGAGACACAAGACTCACTAGGCTGTGATTTCTCAGTGCCTCTTGTAAAACTGATGATGAAATCTCTACCCATGTTGGGCCTTCTCACTGTGACCTTAACTTCTCTGATCTGCTTCATTGTTAATCAGTTGAGGGACATCATGGCGTAGTCGCTTGCCTCGGTACTTTGTCACCCGTTTGCTCACCAGACATCCGTGACACTGTCAAACGCCGGCCTCTGTCAGCACAAGCTAATTGGTTGGTGTATAGATGTGTTACACTGACAGAGGGGTGGCTGCCGCTCTGTCCACTGCATGACTCTATCGCACGTCTCTGTAGGGTTGGAGTACTGTTAACTGTCTGAATTATTGTTCCCTAGGCTTTGTGAAGGTTTTTCGAAAGAATAGGGATGTGATGGATTTCACTGTGTCTAAGGCAGAGATGTTTTGCATTTTCACTTTCACAGTGTTAGGTCAATTGTAGCCATATTAGTCTGTTCAGGAAGTAAACAAAAATCTAATTAATTGAGGAAAATCTGAATATTTATTGGAATTGCAGTGCTCTTCTTGAAAATGAAATAAACTAAAATGGAATAGACCCAAAATGTGCTCACTCAACTGTTTCTAGATATTAAATGAGTTGTTTACCAACGTAGCTTTGTCTTGTTTCAGATGCCGCTCATACGAGGACTGCTGCGGGACCCGATGCTGCGTGCGAGCCCTCTCCATCCAGCGTCTGTGGTACTTCTGGTGAGTCATGCTGTCCTGCCACGAGATTCCACCACCAGGAATTAGATATTTTAAAAAGGCTTTTTTGGCCTGAAATAAAGGTTGGTATTAGAACCATTGTTTAGATTTAAAGTGACCTTTTTTATAAAACACATTTTTGAAATAGGCTAGCCTTGACTCTGGAAGGTAGTCGCTTCCTGTGATATAAGAATTTCTTAACTTGTTGTGGTTGTTGCTAAACTAAACATTAGGCCTCACATCATTGATGACACAAACCTTTCACTACGGATTGGTATTCAGTGGGTTCATTGGGTCAGGAAGGCTAATCAATACTCTGATTAGTCCTAGCAACCCGGGGTTTGCTCAACGCCAGCAAACGTCATGTCTCTGATCCCTGTAAATCCTGGCTGCCCAACCCAGTTCCTGGAGCTCTAATGTTCTGTAGGGTTCTCTCTTCAACACCATTTGTGACTAACCCGATTCAAGATTTTCATCCAGCTTATTAGAATGAGAATTATTAGAGCATATTATTGGAGAGAGAATCTACAGGACAGTAGATCTCAAGGAACAGGTTTGGGCAGCCCTGATGTAAATGATGTGTCACAGTGTTTCTTGAAATGGCCCATTACATGGGTCAGCATCCGTTTGTGTTGAACAATGTAGTTGACGAATCATCCTGAGTTGTGTTCCAACTCTCGTGTCAATGGGGAGTTAATGTGGCGAGGTGAAGAGCTTCTGTCAGATAATTATGACTGAACATAAGAACCTGGAATATAAATGCAGTGCACGGCGGCTGGAGTGAATGGATTTGCCTCTATGGTGATTCATAAAATGCAGTTATATTATGACCATTCTGATTCGTCCCAAAAACAGATGGATTGGGCAGGATAAAAAAATGGATTGTTGTTTCTGTAAATGGTTAGAAATATAGGTGAAGATTTTTTGGGGGAAGTTGATCCAGAATTTGGTTGTAGGCCAACGGAGATGGACTGTGGACATGATGGGATCCCAGATTCTGAGGAGATTTAATGCAGAATTTTCGATGTTCTGAATGATTCATGGAGGACAGCGTTGCTACAGTCCAAGCGTGAGGGTTTCAATGGCTCATGTTCTTGAGATGGACGGAAGCAGATTAAGTCAGTTTTAATGTGAGCATCATGGGAAAGTGTGGAATCAGAGATAGCACCCGAAGCAGATAGCGCCAGCATCTGTTTGACGGTCAGTCTCCTTCACTGTGGTCAGGAGACATCAGGCCACTGACATGACCTCTGTATCGTTGCTGTTGAGCTTAATTAAGACACTTTGAGAGAACCAACTGTTTTGAAATTCTGGAGAGCATAATCAAAACTTAGCTGGTATATACCGAAACACTTAATATATGATATCAGCCATAACATTATGACCACCTGCCTAATATTGTGTAGGTCCCTCTTAATGCCAAAACAGCCCGTTGAGGCATGGACTCCTCTAGACCCCTGAAGGTGTGCTGTGGAATCTGGCACCAAGACGTTAGCAGCAGATCCTTTAGGTCCTGTAAGTCTGGCACTCTTTTTGGTCATGGGTTATGCAGCCCCATACGCAACAAACGGTGGTGATACACAGTGTGTTCTGACACCTTTCTATCAGTGCCACCATTAACTTTTTCAGCAATTTGAGCCACTGTAGCTCATCTGTTGGATCAGACCACACAGGGCAGCCTTCACTCCCCATGTACATCAATGAGCCTTTGCCGCCCGTGACCCTGTCTCTGGTTCACCAATTTTCCTTCCTTGGACCACTTTTGAAAGGTACTGACCCCTGCAGACTGGGAACACCCCACAAGGGCTGCAGTTTTGGAGATGCTGTGACCCAGTCGTCTAGCCATCACAATTTGGCCCTTGTTGGAGTCACTCAGATCCTTACGCTTGTCCAATTTTCCAGCTTCTAACACGTCAACTTGGAAGACAGAATTTCCACTTGCCGCCTAATATATCCCACCCACTGACAGGTGCCATGAGAACAAGATTATGTGCCACTCTGCTATATATATAAATGTGTATATATATAAATGTGTAAGCTCCTGTACCAAAGATTTATTTTCTCCATAATACTTAATAGTTGGTCCAGGCTATGATTTCGTTTGTTGGTTGATATATTTTGTATTCTCCTCACTGCAGAAGCTAGATCGGTTCTCCCTGTTGCAGGTGTGAGTCCTTTGGATGGGACCTCAACAGATTTGAAGTCAGTCTTTTCCCACATCAGGAGTCATTGTCTAAAACGAATTACAACCCACATGTGATGATGTACTCTGCCCCCATGTCTCAATGATTTGCTTTTGGATTATACATGGAGCTATGGCCACCAGCAAGCATCTGGCACTCCTGCATCCCAGTGTTTGGAAGTGATGTCCATTTTGTGCCAAGTCTGAAACACTTGCTCATCTGCTTTTATGGTGTTTGAGCTGGTAACCACCTTGTATTAGTTTTAGGGGGATTGGCGTGGTAGTTGCATTTTGTGTCAGGCAACCAATGTAGTTACTTGGAAGACACAGACGAAAGACATTAAGCCAGGAGTCTGGATGTGGTGGGTATGTTTTAGGGCATGTTGGAAGCCAGACTGAGGATTGATGATGCCTATTACAAACTGGTGGGAAACCTGAGGCTATACATCAGTACATGGGCCTTCAGGGGGAATCGTGCTCAGTTAGGGGAGATTTGGATTCCTGCATTAAATGAATTGCATTACACACCTGTTTCCCAGGGATAAAGTGTTTGTAATAACGTGCCCATAGGTAACTTAGTTTAGGACAAGGTAGCATTCCAATTTACTGGTTTTTGTTTGATTAATTTCAGTACGTTAAATTGTTCCTTTTGTATTTACATGATTATGTTGGGTCTAATTGCATTGCCCTCCTGGGGTTTTGTGCGGTTTGTCTGTGTTTGTGAACAGTGCACCAATAGTACTGTAGCTGACTGAGGATTATGTTGTCCAGGTTAACCTCTCTGTAGACAAAGGCTTGGTTGTAAAAGGTTTAGGAGAAATTATTACATGGTCTTCCACCCCATAGCCTCTTAAACTAGAATGGCCAGACGAGATTGGAGGTGTGGTCTCGTGAGACTAACTGCCCCCCATAACAGTTTCAAGCTATTTCTTCTCTGAGTACTTTTGTTTAGGTTAGTTCATTTATTAATTAGGGTGTGTGCACATGGTATGGAATGTTCTATTTTGGTCAGAGGCCAGTTTGACATTGCCCAAGATTGTTTTTACTGAGGAAATGTTGGAGCCTGCTGTTCATAATGCTGCAAAGGGTTTTCCCAAGGTTGCTGTTTACACAGATTCTTGGTAGTTATTGGGGTTATATTTGTCTCCACTTTGGGGGATTGGGGTGTTCAGCAATTTTTCTAAATGTCTAAGCGGATGCTATTAGAGTTTAGCAATTGCTCATTTGAATTTGTGCTCTGTGAATTGTATCATCTTATTTAGAATATCAACACTACAGGGCTTTTTGGTTTGGATTTTGGCCAATGTGATTAAAGATATCCGTCGTCTTCTGCCTGTCTCCCGCTCTCTCACACACTTTCATTACCTGCCCTTCTCTCCCTCTGTCCCTCTCTCCCTCCTAGGCTAATGCTGATGATGGGGGTGTTGTTCTGCTGTGGAGCAGGCTTCTTCATCCGGAGGCGCATGTACCTCTCATCCCTCAGCGACGAGCCTGCCTTCAATGTCTCCTTCACCCGGCAGACTGCATCCACACCCGGTCAGTGATCCCACACACACCAGCAATACATTGTCCACAATTAGAGCCGCGCAATCTCTACAAAACATTGAATCACGCTTTTTTTATTGGTCAAATATTGCAGTTCCGACTCATGAATTGAGATTTTCACACACTTCAGTGTGCCTAGGTTTTTGAAAATATTGCTATTGTTTAGTGTGGTATTCAACACAACACATTTTGAACACTTAGAGAACCATTATCAGGGAACGGCTGTCTTATCACATCCAAACAGGTCTCATTTTGATCAGTACATTGCTGAAGGAGACCGAATTACATGTTATTTTGATACAAAGTGCCAATTATCCAACTTTGTTATCTGCCGTGACAGCTTTACCGGCCTTCACACTGCCACAGGAGATAAGATACCTAGGTGTCTGTGTGTTTGTGCCTGAGTGTGCTCATGTCTGTGTGTGTAAAACATTCATTTACTCAAACCTAATTATGTTAATTCCAGGTGTAGGGAGACAAAATTGCTGCTGTTAGGATTGTGCAATTGTATATACAGATACGCTCGCTGGCTGATCCACGGGGTGGGGCAGGCCACCGAGGCACTTGGCCCAGCTGAAATCTGGTGCCTTGAGTACCCCTCCTGTCACTGCAAAATAAATAGTTTCCAATTTCAAACAAAAACATTGCTTAACAATATGTAATGTACTCTAAAGCCACTGTCTAGAGATCCCCAAATAAGAGACACACCAGTATTGCTGTTGCGTCGCTGCTATTAATTACTGTGTGCAGGTCAGCCGATTGCAAAAGTTATAACACTGAATCAGATATGTAGCCGGACCTGATTTGTCAGTGCAGCAGGCTTAAGTTTAGCTTCACTGCTGAGACGGTTTTTGGGACGATGATTATTTAAATAGCTATTGTCAGTGTTTGAGTCTTCGCTAGCCTGTTCATATTTTGCTGTGTGCATATTCCAGGACATTTTTGATAGCTGTGACATTTTGGGTAATGTTATTGATTGTTCCCTAACCTCTGGATATGTTTTGGGTGCTGGTTAAACAGAGCCAGAGAAGCTCTGATCATCTCTGTGATAACGAAGGCCAGTGAAAGTCAAGGTCAAGACAGTTGTTGTCAATTAGGAGTGATTTGGAGACTATTTACGCCAACTTCTTTTCAGACATTTTAGAATCAAAAGTTGACGGTCCAGACATTTTAGAATCAAATAACTAACCATAAGTTTTTTGTTATGCAGGCAGTCACCTTTCCCTTCCCAATGTTCCTGCTACTACAGAACCTTTGCATCCAAGTCAGGGTACTGTAACTGGAAAAGCCTTGTCTAGCTTTAGACAAATCAGTGATTCTGTAAATGGGGCTCTTTTCCTCTTGCTTGACCTTTGTGCTTCTTTCGATACTCTTGATCATGACATCCGTCCTCCTGGATTGCCGCCAACAAGAGGTTGATACCCAGGGTAATGCTCTACAGTGGTTCAATTCTTATTTGAAAGATAGAACCTTTTCTGTTAATATTG
This sequence comes from Esox niger, assembly GCA_016801105.1. Lineage (NCBI taxonomy): Eukaryota > Metazoa > Chordata > Actinopteri > Esociformes > Esocidae > Esox > Esox niger. Next base: position 14,568 of record JACXGJ010011091.1, on the reverse strand, counting down.
GAAATATTTCCTCCTCTTCGGCAGTGAACCAGAGTACCTCATGGATTGATCCTGGGGCCAATTTGATTCTTTTTTCTTTGTATATGCTGCCTTTGGGATCCATTCTTTGTAGACATAATATATCATATCATTGTTCTGCTGATGATACACAGCTGTACTTACTGCTAAAACCAGGTGATACCAACTCCTTGAAGTCCCATTTTTTTAAGCCTTAAAGATATTAAGTGCTGGATGGCTAAACACTTTCTCCAACTTAAAGAGCGTAAGAAGGAAGTTAAACTAATTAGCACCCCGACATCAAATGAGGAACTATTTACAAATGTGCACCCCCTTGCAAGAAATCTAGGTGTCATCTTTGATTCAGCTTTAAAATGTGATGATTTAATTATGTTGTCAAAGGTAATTGTTTTCAACTGAGGACTTACAAACATTTAATTATTATCTCTTAAGGACTTCGGGATAGTTATACATGCCCTTAGTCAAACTGATTATTGCAATTTTTTTTACTCCGGAATTTGTCACTCATCATTCTCACGCTTGCAGCTTGTTCAGAATGTGGCTGCTAGATTGTTGACTGATACCAGGGAGGGGGACCATATCTCCCTGATACTGGCTTTGTCACGGGTTACCAGTCAAATATAGGATGGATTTCAAGGTGCTGTTACTTGTTTTTAAGGCATTGCCTAGATTGGTTCCATTTCAGATCTCCTTGCATTGTATCACTCTTCCAGGCAACTTACATCGTCAAATCACTACTTTGTAGCCATTCCACAGTTTGATATGAAAACAAAAGGTGATCGTGCCTTTTCGGTTGTGGCCCCTAGACTGTGGAATAAACAACCCGTTATCAGGTCATCCCCCACCACCGAGATATTTAGGTCTGATCTGAAAACGTATTTTTATACTTTGCTGTTCAAGTCAGTTTGGACACATTCGTGCTTTACTGTCTCGTTTTTATTTTTTCTATTTATTTTTGTATATTTTCATAGTTTGCGTAACTTTGTACAGCACTTTGTTTAGCATTGGTTGTTTTTTAAATGTGCTGGATAAATAGACTTAACAAATGTAATGCAAACTTGAAAGAGAGACGAATCTGTGAGTGAACCCTTTACATACACTACCGTTCAAAAGTTTGGGGTCACATAGAAATGTCCTTGTTTTTGAAAGAAAAGCAAAACATTTTTGTCCATTAACGTAATATCAAATTAATCAGAAATACAGTGTAGACATTGTTAATGATAATGGGCCTTTGTAGGCCTATGTAGATGTTCTACTAGAAATCTGCCGTTTCCAGCTACAATAGACATTTACAACATTAATGTATACACTGTATTTCTGATCAATTTGATGTTATTTTAATGGAAAAAAAATGTATTTTCTTTTGAAAACTAGGACATTTCTAAGCCACCCGAAACTTTTGACCGGTAGTGTACATAGAGATAGACATAGATTTATATTTGTACTTGTTATACATATAATGTTACACAGAAAAAGAGATGAATGCCAGGGGTGTCTTCTCTTCCCTGTGCAGTATCCCAGCAACCCGGAACTGGGAGCTACAGTGACCACAACGGCCTCATGACATCACCAATCACTCCAACCTATCCTCTCCAGGCTGGGCCAGCCCATAACACGATGAGCTCCTACCCTCCGCCCCCCTCGTACTGTAACCATCCTCCCCCGTCTTATGAGCAGTTGTTCCGGACACCAGAGAAGAAGTGAAAGTGCCCGGTCGCAGCGGCGGCGGCAACATAGGCGTCCCCTCCGCTTCCTTCACCTTTCACAGCGACGTCACCTGACAGGTCAAGGACAGGAGGGTTCAGCCACGACAGCCGTTTGGCTGTCGAACCTTCAGTCATCCTAATCTCTCACTCCACATCCCAGGTGAGAGGAGACAGACAACCAGCTACACCTTGGGAGCAATGCTGCAGACTCCGCCTCTCTGGACACCAGGCAGAATCTGTCTCGTTCTCACCGTGGTTATGAATTCACCATCACTCATCCCTTTTCTCACTTGTTTGTCCGTGTTATTTTTCTATCCACCTTGCCTTCTGGATGGGCCTGGTCTTGCTCTGGCCTGTGACTAAATAATACTGTAAATGTCACAGGCACTAAAACTGAGTGATGCCTGGGGAGAATGCTTACTTAAGATCAGCACATTTGCAGGTAAATTACCATGGATTTAACATTAGGGTAGAGAGACTAATCCATGACTGGAGCAGGAGAGCAATTCCTTTCTTTAATGAACAGGAAGAGTGCCTGTAAATTGGAGTTTAAAGGCATAGGAGACACCAGGCATGTAAATGGCTTTATGGTTCAAAGACTGCTCTATTTGGAGGCGTACTAGTATATACTCGTTGCACTTTTCTCAGTAGCCACCTCTCTTCTCCTGAATCTTGGGTTGGCCTGGCATTTTGAGAAATTTGAAATAGGCTATAAACACTCCCGGATGTCTGTCTGGTCATGCTGCGCAAATTGTGCCTGTCACAGTGAGAGGGAAGGAAGCAGATTTATCAGACCTATTATGTTCAGTGGAGAGCGTGGCCATCTGAAAAGCCCAGTTGGTTTGCAGTTTTTATTCATATTACGGACGTGTGTGGTTGTGTTCCAGCTGTGCCGACTGCAGCGATTCATCCATCTGGATCGGGTGGCCTCAACCTGGCAGGGAATCAAATCAACCAGCCATATGAGACCATGTCATTTCCATTGACATTTTCAGTCAGTGAGTCACATGAGTGGCAGCAATTACTGTAAAGGAAAATCATTCCAGACTGTATATTGTTACAGACCATTGAGGACGGCGATGATCAAGTCTTCTCACTGAGTTACATTATAATTTCAAAATTTGTGACGGCCAATAAACAAAATTGTTCTTCCGGTCCAACCCCCCCCACCGCTGGCACACCGCACACATGCAGTTGGGACCGGTTGCAGTGCAGCTACCCTCAATAGAGATCATTTTATGGAGTTACGGGTCTTGCTTCAGGGAAATGACCTGACAATGTAAACTCAGCACACTTCCAATTGACAGACCAATTTTGTCCTTTTTCCCCTTGGCCTGGCCCACGCTATAATATCAACTCCTCAGCCACGTGCTACCTACCCACCCAATTACAGATAAATCCAAACTCCTTTCTACTCAGTCCGATGTGGTGACTAGTGCCCACCAGTCTCTGTGAAATTAACTATACCTTTTGAGCACAAAATAGAACAAACATTTACTTAAATATAGATGTATTACATGTACACAAACACACACATGGGAAGATTTCCTGACTAACTTCAGGGGAACTTAGACTTCTTATTTGCGTGTCAGTAGATCGAGTAGTGGTCTCCTTCAGTTTTATCTTTAGACACACTTGTCTCTCAGTTTACCATCTAAATGTCACCTCATTGGTTGACAAAGTCCTAAACAAAGGACTGACCTTTTTGGTCCTAGGACATGCTCTTTTGATCAAGCCTCCAGTAACACAATCAATACCCAAAGATTGTGGTACCACTACAGACTATATTATGGGATATATTCAGGGTTAACCCTTTACACCCCAATATATTTCCAGAATGCTGCTGGACATTCCATGACTATTTCCCTGGCACATTTCAAACAGACATAGCACAAAAACAAAGAACAAATTACATAGTTTCCTTGTTTTAATGAGCACACAGTCCATTTGATGCCACATGGAAATTGAACAAGGCAATTTCCTTTTTCTCCCATTGTGTACACACACTCGACAACATATTGGAAATGAAGTTTCCCGTCTGATAGACTCTTCCTCTTTCTACACCTGCCCCTCTAGATCCACCTCACACTTTTCCCCCTTCCTCGCAATTTGCTTCCTCCTGACCATCTTCAAGCAGCACACATTTGCCACCACACAACTTTAAGTAGCCTGAAAGAAAAACCAGACGGCTAGCTACAGCATGCAACCAGGGTTGTTTCTATTAACATTGACAGTTTAACTAGTTTGCTCAATATATAAAAATATTTTCATGACGATATTGAGCCAGCAATCAATCGTGGTCCATGGCTAATCTGATAAGGCACACATCTTAAAACGTATGTCTTTATGTATAAAAGTGGAAGTTATGTGCACATTTTCGGCAGATTCGGCACATCATTCCAATCAACTGAAAGGAAAAACCCTTGGAGAAGTAGTCCAAAGAGATTATACTGTGGACAAGAAATGTGATTTTGACAAGCTATGATGGGGGTTGATATAATTTACTTTCTCTGTCCGGCTAGCTCTGCCGTTTAACAAAAGCCAGTACTGTAAGCAATTAGCTCCTTCAGTTGTGGTCAAAGCTAGTGCAGCCTCTGGGTAATCTGACAGAAAAAATACTATTAGCTAGCTAGGGCAAGTAGCAGGGATAGTTTCCATATGAATGATATCAGAAGAATCAAGTGTAAACATCCAACTAGAGAGCTAACCACTGCAACTCATCGTTACCAGCACTGACATATTGTGGTGACACACACCTCCCCCAAACAAAACTTATGAAGCAGTATATACGCATTTGAAGCCGATTCTGCTGTAGATTAACGTACCCGTTGACCTCTGACTGATAACGGCATTGAAACACAGGATATGAAATAGAAATGCTAACATTTTAAGATAGAGGTCAAGCTCGGAAGACCCACCCACCCACCCACCTCGGACCTGGTTGGACCCCCAATAGTTATGCCACTGGTAACGAGACAGAATACCTTCTTGGCTCAAACTTCACAGCTGATGTGCTCGCCTCTAGTGATCACGACAGGGTTTTCATCTTAAAGTTATTACCAAAGTTTCTCATCAAACATGTACAACACAAACATATCTCCTGTTCATTTGTTACTTGCCTCAACATGATGAATGTTTTCAAAGAGCATGGACGTTTCCAACCCTATCACCAAACATTAGAAACAGTCTCTTCTAACGTGAAATTACTTTATGAAATGAATACAACTTTAGTGAAATGGCGATCTCACCGGTTTGCGGTGTACTCTTAATAACTTACCATACAGTAACAGGTTTTTAATAAGTACATTTTGTAATATTTACACAAGTGGCCAACTGTTTGCATCTGTTACAGGAATTTAAAGGAATGGTATCAACGGCCGCTATGGGCTGATCTAAATTAAAGATCCAACCGTCCAATTAAACTATTGCCTAGAATTCAAAGGATATTGCTCCATCAGAAATTTGTGTAGACAGATGTGTCCATGGACACTTTTAGATAAGATGTTGCGGGGATTCAGTGACTGTTCATGTACGCCTGTCTGAAGTATGCATATTCTGCAAATCTTGCAAACTGCCGGCAGGAAATGTGATTTCTCATGCACAGCATTTTGCTTCTTGTTACCACAAAGCCAGTGTCTTGCTTCCAAACAGCAGGCGTTTGACAAGTTTGATCTCTAGTTTGCGATACTACAGCCATTTATTTTGATGCAGTAACAACAACAAATACAGCTCTGGGAAAAATTGAGAGCACTCCTACATGTATGGCAGCCATTCCATTCCAGTATCTTAAATTCCAACACAGTACCTCATTATTTTACTTAATGAGGTACTGATAAGGTGATTACCTAAACAAAATCTAATTTAATGAGGATAGGTTTAAAAACTACTGCTGTGGTCATCAATATCCTCTGGCAATAGGACCAGCAGGATGGCAGAAACAATGCAAGTAGTACCTCAAAGGTAATTTGAATAAAATAAAATAAAAACTATCCAGCGTGACAAAAGAGTTGAAAAGAAAAGCTTTGAGTGAGGAAAAGAAGGATTCAATTCTGGCTTTACTGACAGAGGGATACAGTGAGTGTCAGGTTACTTTCATCTTGAGAATTTCAAAGATGGCGGTTATTAGAACAAGGTCAAGCAACAGACATTGGGGACAACAAATCTACAGACTGGCAGAGGGTAGACAACAAATCTACAGACTGGCAGAGGGTAGACAACAAATCTACAGACTACATCAAGTAATCTAAAAAAAGAATGGCAAACAGCAACTTGGGAGAAGTGCACGGCGAGGACGGTTTGAAAAAGACATCAGAGCTGAAGTCGTGCAAAGCAAAAAAGCCCTTCATCAATGAGAAGCAAAGAAGAGCCAGGCTGAAGATTACAAAAGACCATAAGGACTGTACCGTAGAGAAATTGATTACGGTCATCTTCACTGAGGAGTCAAATTTTCAGCTTTGCTACAGCCTGGAGAGGCCTACAAGCCACAGTGTTTCTCACCCACTGTGAAATTTGGTGGAGGATCAGTGATCTGGAGATGCAAGGCTGGAATCTGCCAGGTTTGTCTTTGTGGGAGGCGCATGAATCAAGTCTAAGGTTATCCTGCAAGAACACCTGCATCTTTCTGCTCTGACAATGTTCCCCAACTCGGAGAACTGTTTTTTCCAGCAGGACAATGCTCCACGCCACACAGCCAGGTCAATCAAGGTGTGGATGGACGACCACTAGATCAAGATCCTGTCATGGCCAGTCCAATCTCCAGACCTGAACCCCATTGAAAACCTCTGGAATTTGATCAAGAGTAAGATTGATGGTTACAAGTCATCAAACAAAGCCGAGCTACATTAACTTTTGTGCCAGGAGTGGCATAAAGTCACCCAACAGCAATGTGACAGACTGGTGGAGAGCATCTCAAGACGCATGAAAGCTGTTATTAGAAATCTGGGTTATTCAATCAAATATTGATTTCTGAACTCTTCCTAAGTTAAAACAGTGGTTTTGTGTTGTTAAAATGAATATGAATTCGTTTTCTTTGCATTATTTCTAAAAACAATGCATGTTTTTTTGTTATTTTGACCAGTTGTTATTTCCTACAAATGAATTCTCTAAATGACAATTGTTTATTTGGAATTTGGGAGTAATGTTGTCAGTAGTTTATAGAATAGACCAAAATGTTCATTTTACTCACACATACCAATGTGTGACTATAACCAGAGAAACTTATTATTTTACAGTTGCCTCTTAATTTTTCCAGAGCTGTATATTTTCTTGTTTGAAATGTGCATAAGTAATATACAAAAATATTTTTGTTCCCCATCATTGTACTAGCATATATAGAAAAATGCACACTTCAGACAGTCACATATAGTCACGGAATTAGTTGTAACACTGAAACCAATGTTGTAGACAGGGCTCAATTCAATCAAACCCGCATTTGGGTATTTACAGACTTTGTTTTTCCCTAATGGTGAAATTAACTCACCACTAGTTGGTCTTTTGTACAGTTAAAAGGCTTTCACTTTTAGAAGTATGTGGCCTTGGAAGAATATTGTAAATAAAGACACTCCATAAATAAAACTTTAACGTTATTGGTTGAATCCCAGGCCCAGGTTAATATTTGATATTGTGCACACATTTGGCTAATTTTGAACTATGCAACTGAGAGGTGGTTTAAAATGTAATTTATATAGTTAGAACTTGCTTTCGTGTTTTACCAGTCAATTTTCCCTGTTAAGTTACTATAAAAAAATCTGTCCATGAGATGTGGTTAATAATAAAGTTATCTTCTCATAAATGTAGTGGCGTTTTTTGTTACTTAAGTTGTTAATCTAATGCCACTGTTGTGAGAATGTTATTTATTAATTGAAAATATTACCTGAAATGGAAATCACCAGTATTATCCATACCTTTAGAACAATCTAACACGTTCTCTTCTGACAACCAAATGACATTCCAACAAAACTAGATCATAAAATTGCTTCTATGTTTTCTTTCTGTATCTTAAGTGATATTGAGAACTCAGAGCTCTCCTGAATGTTTAGAGACATTGAAGTTAATTATCACTGTGGATTGTATGAATATCTCCAACTCTGAAAAATCACAATGTTCAGGTGACAACATTTTTACATTGAATATAAGTGAAGGCAATGGCAGTCCTAATGTGGAAGCGAAAAGTGTTAATTCCACCTACTTTTGTAACATTCAAACTATTGTATACAGTTCAGAATTGGCAAAACCTTGTCACTGCAAACCAACCAACATGAAAAATTGCTTGTTATTTACTGCTTGATACAGGCTGTCATCCATTCTAGATCAAACATTGATGGGTTGATATGCAAAGTTAGGCGGGCTGTCGCATAAATTCTATGATGATAATGGCAATTTTGAAAGGGGGCATATCTGGTTAAATGGGCATAATGGATAGAGCAATTTAGGCTTCATAACATCTGAAACCAGGCCATATCAAATAAACACTTGAGGAAATGTAATGAACACACTGACCTTTTGCAGTTACAGATATACTGACACTATAAAACCATGGTGTTCTGTAGCAGCCAAGGCACACTCAGATGACCAGCAGAACTTTACCTTGTAAGAATCTGAATTTCTGGGCCGGAGATATTGTAAGTATAATGTTATTTTTAAGGGGTAACATGTACCAACATCGAAGGATACAGATTCTGAGCAAATTTACAAAGCAGAGAAATAGATCCTCACTAGTGTTTTATTGAACTGTTAATTAACCAGGTGTTTACTCACAACCAATTAAAATGTTCAATGGCAACCTGGTCAAAGGCATTCACTTGCAAGAGAATACACAGAAAAACAATATAAAAAAGATGCTATTTAACAAACACAATAGAGACATAACAGCAATAGCTAAACAAATACACACAGGTTCGTGGGATTCAGCAGATGTACTGGATAGCAGCTTATTTATTGTACATTTAAAGGAGGAAGTTGTAACAAAAGGGTCAAGCTTAAAGAGTTATTTTGTTTCAGTCATGAAATGAATGACACCCAAAGAAAGTGAAGGCTTTTGGAGTCAGAGTGTATCATCTACGGGAGTGCAGTTCACCATCAGAACAGCAGATCTTGAGGGAATAACTGATAGATGGGGCATTTACAAGGCACTTGTAAATAAGTTGCTAAGTTTGGTGAGTAAATAACTTGTTATGTTTGGCGTTGTGCATGTAGGGATGTCCAGTTACCTGGGGTAAATGTCATTGATGAAGGGGGTCAGGATGGGTAGTGATCAAGGTGGCGTATGTAAAGTGAAGAGCAGTATGGTACATGACCTCTAATGTATTAAGACGCTTCGAAAAGGCAAGCGTATAGACTACATTGTCATTGTGGCGGAGCAGAAGCATTTCATATGCTTAAAACATCATCTACACACCAAAACTCATTTCAAGGGACCCTTTAGTACTCTAAGGACGTAACCATGAGGATCAGGTATTCTGGTGCTGAGATACTAGGACTAAGTACATAACTGTACATGCAGTCCATGGGGAAATGGATTGGTAAGATACAGACCATCATTCACAGATTTTTACTTTAACATTATTTTGCCTGGTAATTATAACTAAGAACATATTCCCTGCAATAACCTGTGAGCATTAGCTGTTAACTGCAGTGATCAGGGACAGAATAAAGGGTTTTGATAACGCCAACTTTTATTCACTGGGCAGGTGCTCTTATCTCCAGGCTAGCCTGCTGCCTCCAAATAAATGGAAATGTAAATAACTACCATTATTTTGGTGAATTGGCCACATCCATCATGAACATTCATAGAACATTTTCAGAATGTCGACACACACTGTGAATATGCTCAATATCATTCTATTTTAAATATGCGCCATATTAAAAATATATGTTTACTGTATTGAAATATGACTCCTTGCATATTATATGAAAACATCTGGATGAGCCTGGACATTTGTTTTGGATGTTTTTCTTCTGACAGTACGGTCTGAATATCATATAATATAGTCACCTCATAAAATCTTCGATAGGCATATGGTCTCCTTCAGCATGTGTGCAGATGAGCACTTTACCTCTGGTCATCCTGTTTGGCTGCCTGTACATAATACCGCATAAAAATAACATGAGTAACATAACTGTCCCAAAAAGACTGATTTGTACAGTGTCAAGAAGTTCTGAGCCCCATATGCAATATTTACAGCGATTTGTTTTTCCCAAAGGTTCTGTATACAAATTACAATCAGTGTGACCCCACTAACAGGTATGCAGAATTACACCCATGTTAGCAAAGGGCAAACATTTTCTGATTTAAAGGAATCAGAGCCTGAGTATGGAGATTTAGGATCGTTCAGATGCACCCGATTAAGAAATTTAAGATGCTCCCACTTTAAAAAAAGATCAACCAGTGGTTCCCCATTGAAGCCAACCGTGCTTGAAATTGCTTTAGATACTGAAGCAATCAGTGCAGGTGAGAATGCAGTTTAAGACATTGTATTGTAATCAATCAGTCAGCGCTGAAACCCAGTTCATTGTACCACATTAATCACGTTACACTGCCTGAAGAAGAAGCAATATCCACCGGAAAAGGTCAATGCAGCATTTAACACACAAACAACTCTTGACCACAGTGAAACAAAATGGAAAACGAAAAGAACACAGACGTTACAATGAGAACGACCACACCGCTTTACTGTTACAGACATTGACGAACAAGCACTAGTGGGCACATTCCAAGCCCTCACGGATACGTTTTGATATCCCCATGCAAAGACAACAACGACAGAGTATGAATCACAAAGGTAGGAAGTGGAGGATAAACTGGACAGGCATGCAGGGACAAAGACCCACAAACCAACAAAACAGTGCTTGCTTTCCACTCACAACAGGACCCAACATTGAAGCACAGAATTCAGTCTAACATTAACTCACGGAGACCGGTAAAGCGTTTACAGAGTTAAAGGCTGAGGGCATCTTCCCCCCCCCCCTCAACTCTTCATCTGTTTCTGAACGACAGCAGAACAGGAAAACATCCTGTCCAGACTATAGGTCAGAGTTCATGTGCTGAGGATTCCAAGTCCAAACCATCTTCCAACAGCACTGCACATCTCCCAGTGTTCCGCAATGTTCAGATTGGGAGGGGGACGAGGTCGCAGTTCAAAGTTCAAACGCAGGGAAGCAGGAAGACTCTGGCTGGCTCAGTTCTGACAGGTAGTGGATTGCCCCAGCCATGCCTGGATGTGGTAGAAGTAACAGGGTATTGATAGCAGCTAATGCTGAACTGTATGTTAGCATAAATCCATGACATAAAAATACTGTACTGTGAAAATCTATATCCTGAGGGCACTATTGAAATTTTTCCAACTTTAAAATGAATTAAAAAAAACAATTTCCTATAAAGATTGACCAGATTTACTCAACATATTAAAAAATAAAAAAATATGGTATAGAACATTGCACTTGATAACACTTGACAACATTCAGAAGAAATAGACCTAATTTGGGACAAAAAACGCTTTCAATGTAGTATTTCTTAACAGCCCATTTCCAGCAGCACTGATAATTAAGTGGATTTCCCTTTTTTTCTTTACATGGACTTTGTCAAACAGGCCAAGAATGTGAGGTGAATTTTAAATTGATTGCTTTACATGTTTAGGTATTGTGGTAGCAGATTCATGTTATGAGTATGCTTGTCACTGGGAGGGTCTGGTGAGTTTTTCAACCCTGGGGAACAATATCATCTTCCTGCAGGACAATTGCAGTGTAAGGTTTAAAAACAAGATGTGAGTAAGATGAAGTAGGCAAGTTGGAAACCACTGTGTGTTTTGTCAGTGGTTTCAGTGATGTCAGTCAACACTGGTCCACTGATTACTAAGAACATTAAAACTGCTGTATGGTATTTTACCAGCCTTTCAATCAATAAAAGACTAATACAGACCAGATGAGGAAATTATAGGAAAAGAGTGTGTGTTTATACACGCATTTCCTTGCTTGAGAGGGGGAGGAAGGGGGTCAAAACCAACCAATCACAACCCACAGGTCTACTCTGAAGTGGGCAGTAACCAGTTGCCATGGAGACACGGAGGTAAGGCGCCAGGCGACCCGCTTCATTTGGCTGCACACAACAACACAGAACAGGGCGGACCCCGTGCGGCAGACCCCCTACATCAAGTCCAGTGCACAGGCAAAAGGATGTTATTTTCTTATCCCATATCCCACTTTATTACTAGATTAACATAATGGAACAATAAAGATGTAAGTATAACACATTTTATTGACCAAGTCATAGATGCATGAAGTGCCACCTGTTTAAGGGCTGGAAAATAGAGCAACATTAAAGAGAAGCTCAACGACTAGTGGTCACAATCAGTCTTTTGCTTTCCGGCCAAGTACTAAAGTAAAATGTCTCAGTAAAAAGATGTTAGTAATGGGCTAACACAAAAGCTTATACTCCCTTTCACACAACATGGACAGTGAGCTCCAGAGCTGTCAGGTTCTATTACAAGGTCCATGCAACAGTGGGTTGTACTGGTACACAGTGAATAAAGCCAGTCTCCCACCATACAATCTAAAGTTCTTAGGGCATCTTGATACTTAAGGAAAGAATTGTTCATGTTCTTCAGTTTTTTAAACATTCCGATCTTTGATTTTCACATGGAACAGTATTCAGACTTCTCTTCGGTAAGAGGACCGCTCTTAGTCCAGTCACACTGGAAAAACAGGCAACCTCTCTACTCTTTCATCTCCTGGTTTTACCACTATGAAAGAGAGAGGAGTCATTTTATCAGCGTGCGTCTGTCCATTGTCACAGAGCCTCCATCCCCCCAAACACCGGACAAGCTCGTAGACAGACAGCATCCCTCTATCGAAGTAGGAGTTCCCAGATCTCACTGATTGTGTTATTACCACAACTATTATTTCTGACAGATGGAATTGTGTTGGTGTTAATAAAACCCTTTCCACAACTGGACTTGATTAAGTGGTCCGCCATTTCTTTTTGCTAATTTAGTCATCGGATGGATATTCAAATGGTTTCAAAAATGTTTTACCTTCAAACAGAGAATATGGTCTGTCTGGGATTCTGCAGCCATGTGTTCCATAGTCCAAACACCACTCAGCAAACTGGACAAAATGAACATACAGAACAGTGTTAATTAGACAGTGTGTGGTATACAGGACAGTGTGTTTGGTATATAGACAATGTTAGACAGTGTGGGGTGTACCGGACAGTGTGTGGAATACAGGGCAGTGTTGAACAGTGTGTGGTATACAGGACAGTGTGTGGTGTACCGGACAGTGTGTTGAATACAGGACAGTGTTAGACAGTGTGTAGTATACCGGACAGTGTGTGGTGTACCGGACAGTGTGTGGTGTACCGGACAGTGTGTGGTATACAGGACAGTGTGTGGTATACAGGACCGTGTTAGACAGTGTGTGGTATACAGGACAGTGTTAGACAGTGTGTGGTATACAGGACAGTGTGTGGTATACAGGACAGTGTTAGACAGTGTGTGGTATACAGGACAGTGTGTGGTATACAGGACAGTGTTACCTTGCATGCGCGGTAAAGGTACTTCTTCTCTTGGGTCAGCTGGTACAGGCTAAGGAAGGAGTATGCATTTCCCGCTGTGCCGTGACAGATACCGTAACCTTTCCTAAGCAGGCCTCTCTGCCAGATCACCTCCCCACATTCAACCGCGTCCTTCAGGTACTTCTCCTCCTTAAATACCTACAGCAAGAAAGACAAGAGAGTGGGATGAGAGGAGAAACAGTCAAATCCTAACTTCTCGTACTTTTTGGGTTGAAGAGGATTTGCTGATTGGAAACAATAACATGACTGAACAGCATCTTTCAGCTGGTCTGCTATTTATTAGGGAGAAGTGCCTTTATGTCTAAATGAAGCTGAAATGGGCAAAGATGCATTTCATTGATTGATTGATCATGTATTTTATAATGCAGCATCAACGTGTATTACAGAGCCAGTCTAAAACCACAAAGAGCCAGCTATACCATGGCAGAAGCACAGTGGCCAAGAACAATAATCCCAAGAAGGTAGGAACCTAAAAATAGTGGTATCACAACATACTTTTTCATGTGGGAAGCTAATGGACCAAAAAAATGCACAGTGCGTGTGTTTGTGTGTGTGTGTGTGTGTGTCCGCACGTATTCATGCCAGACAATGACTGATGAAAGACGTCGTTTTTTTGTCACAGAGGAAGCGGATGCTCTCCATCTCTGAACCGACACCACACGTTAAAACAATGAGTGCATGTTCTTTATCCCCCACCATTAGTACAAATAACGTGTGTTCAGGCCTGCTGGGCTAGTCAGCTTGGGCGAGGCCTGCTGAGGACAGCAGAAAAACAGCACATTCGTGTCACAACAAGACCTCCTGAAATTGACTGTGGTATTACTACAGTGGCCTAGCACGTCAAAGCCTGGATGGAGTGCTTGATTAAATTCAGTCGCTAATCAAAATCTGACACCGGGGGCCCGTATTTATAAAGCCTCTTCGACAAGGAGTGCTGAGCTGTATAATTCTATGCATTATGATGATCCGAAAGGCTAAACTGGTCCTAGATCAGCACTTTTACGCTGAGACGTTTTGTCAATAGCATCCCAGGTCCTGCAGTACGCTTGACATCCACTAGATGTCCCTGTAGGTTGTGTTTTTCTGCAGTGAGATGCACCAAACCACAGGAGCTTTGAGATGTAGCTGGAGCAGTTTTGTTCGCTACCTCTGGATATAGGTTTACACTGCGCGCACAGTTATTAGGCAAGTAAGTATTCTGATCACTTTATTATTTATATGCACATTTATATGCACATTTCCGAACTCCAAACCATCTAAACTTGAATGCTCATT
>JACXGJ010011090.1:0-20550 GCA_016801105.1 Esox niger | reverse complement strand
ATGAATGTCTACTGTACAGAGGGTGGAGTAACAAGGTGAATGACTGTCTACTGTACAGAGGGTGGAGTAACAAGGTGAATGACTGTCTACTGTACAGAGGGTGGAGTAACAAGGTGAATGACTGTCTACTGTACAGAGGGTGGAGTAACAAGGTGAATGACTGTCTACTGTACAGAGGGTGGAGTAACAGTGAGACCTTGACTCACTAGTCTCCCCTCTTCTTCCCTCAGTATTTGGAAACCATCTCTTCCCGGCAGAGTGAGATGCAGAAGTTCATCGCTGATGGCTGTAGAGAGGCTCTGCTAGAGGAGAAGAGACGATTCTGCTTCTTGGTTGACAAACACTGCATGTTCTCCTACCATGTTGCAAGCTTCCATGAGAAGGTGAAGGGAGGGGTGTAACATTGGTTTAAATAGACTAAAGGGTAACGTCATTCTATGCATTAGGATGACTTTCTGCACATCAGCAATAGAAAGTCATTCAAATCCGCCTCTGGTTGATCTCCCAGCAGGCAGGCCCACATTGGTTCTGATAATAACTGAGAGGACATGTCATGTCTTGCTCAGCAATGTAACTTCTTCTTCTCCTGTCCTGGCTGTGTGTTAGTGTTTAAGATTTTATTGTGTTTCTTCATAAAAAGGAATTTTTCATGTGCTGTCAGTATACAGCTGCTAACTATTGTATGAAATCTATCCATTCAAAATGTCTTCTAGGCCAAAGAGCTGCTAGCAGTGAAACTTCCCAGCTGGCAGGACAAATGCAGTGATGCCACCAAGGTCCCAGACACTGTGATGTCCATGATAGAGGGACTCCACACCCCCATGTCTGGGACCCCAGAATCCTCTCCTCTCACTGTGCGCTACACCAAGGTGAGTGGGACGTCATCCTGATGTCTCTGCTGTTGTTACAATGCTATCAGAAGTGAAGGACAAGATACCATTGTTCACTTCATTGCTTGGTTTCAGAACTTCTAATAAACGGTATCCTCTTGTACTGTGAGAATGTAACTAAGACTTCATCCTGTGTCCTGACCTGTGTTGTTTCCATCCTCAGAACAACGGGGAAATGATGGCTCCACCACCAGCTCCACAGCTGAAGGCCCAGATCAGCCCGCTGGCTAACATGTTCAACCAGGATGTCCCCCGATCCTCCATCACATCAACATCCACATCTGATCATAACTCAGGTATTACTGCAGCTTTCCGGCATAGGCTCCGTTTTCAGGATTTGCCTGAACCTGACTGTTGTCTGACACTGATTTTTTGTTTTTTTTATTAGATCGCAACAAACATTCCCCCCTTGAGATCCACCAGAATCCATTCTCCTATTTGCATAATACTTTTTCTACCAGGTGTCATTTGGGCCAATAGGATAATTAGTGTGAAGGCCCACTCACTCACCTGGCTGCTATGTATAGCTTTAGTCATGGACTAGAAGCTCAGTGGAACTCTCCATTGTGCTTGATTTTTTCCGACTTGGACTAGGCATGAATATGTGTCCACAAATGTGTCATTATATCAAAGATTTACATTTGTACCTTTATTTCTGCTCGTTTACACACATACATTTGTTTAGGTTTACAGGGGCTCATACTTCCTTCCACATCTAACCTAAAGTATACAGCATTGTAGAACCCATTGCAGTTACTTTCTGGCCTGATTTAATCTCTGGTCAGGCATCATTTGAGGTTGATAACAGTCAAACTGTGATTATATTCAGATTTGCCCCTCTGGGCTGCTTGTTCTTTTTACTGCTACAAATTAATCAGTTCTTACTTAACCAAGCATTTGTTTTCTCTTTTGTGTTGTAGAATGCCTAAATTATAGATATGGATGTATGGTTTGCAAAGTCATCTAAATTAATTAAAGATGAAACTCTATACTTTCTGCTGTGTTGTGAAACCACATTTCCCAGTTTAATGGCCAAATGTTTCTCTTACGTGGACTTAGACCAGGGCAGTTCGGAGGATGGTGGCAGTGTGTCTCTGTCTCCGTCTGCGTCTCTGGGTTCAGGGCTGAACGTAGTCAGGAAGCCACGGGTCCGAACCATCTTCCCCCACAAGGCTGGCAACAACGACACGCTCCTCTCCTTCGATGAAGGTGACATCATCATGCTGCTAATTCAGGAGGAGAAGGACGGGTGGCTGTACGGAGAGCTGGAAAAGAATCGGCAGTAAGTCCCATTATTACCTTTTATTGTACACTTTATGAAGCATTATTACACATTTCATTAAGCTTTATTACATACTTACATTCACTGTGTTGTTTGAGCTACATCCTTTTCACCACGTATAACCTTTGGAACTGTGTTGCAGACCTAAGATATCTGCAAAGTTATACAAGGTTGGCATCCAACATTCAAGCAATTTCCTTAGTTGGTACTGTTGTTTGTATTTTAACCATAAAGAACACGAAATGTAGGGTATCATCAACAATTGTGAAGGGTTGGTTCAAGGGATGGTTCAGTGGTTCAAGGGATGGTTCAGTGGTTCAAGGGATGGTTCAGTAAAATCTTAAGATGGCAATACTGGTCTCTGTTCATTTGTGCTATGCTAATATACATTATAAGGAATGCTAAACATGACAGTCAGCCCAATGTAGTAAGAACTTGCTAGATGTTATATCACCTTAATGATGTTTACTACCACAATAATGTGGCTTTCCTCTTCCTCAGACTCATGTCCTCATGTGATTATTTTTTTTCTTTGACTAATAATGATACATTATGAGCTTACGAAAGTTACAGGAAATGTACTTCTTGGAGGCAGAGGCAGGAACCCGTTCAATGTAGCACACGGGAAAATTGGCAGCCATTATGTTTTGCTAAGCCGTTAAAATTCAGGTCTGATAATAATGTTGTTGTTAAACCAGTTGTGTCTGTGTCATTTAGAAAGGTTGCATAGAGGATGGGGTGAGTAGCTACCGTAAGGCTGTAAAGACTTGCTGGTAATTATGTTTGCCTTCTTCTGTCTCCATCTCTCTAGCTGTTAATTTGAGTCATTAATGATGTAGATAAAAGATCAGAGAGAGAGAGAGAGGGGGGGGAAGAAAGAAAGGGAAAGAGAGTAGAGACAACGGGAGACAGAGGGAGAGAAAGAGAAAAGGAAGGATAGGGAAAGAGAGAAGACAAATGAGACAAGAGCAGTACAAATATAACATTAGAAATACATTTTTATGAAATGTTAACAGCAATTGTTAGGCTATTTCACTTTTTTTTTAAGATTATTTTGTTTCATTGTTTTAAATACTACTTGAAGAGTGTACACTGCTGCAGCATGAGCTTGATTTCATATGAATTCCCCTTTATATAAATATACTCTAAATATACTTTATACCCTATACATGTACCCTACACATATACATATACCCTATACATATAAACCAGTACATGTACCCTACACATATAGATGTGCCCCATATATATATATATATATATACCCTATACATGTACCCCATACATATACATATACCCTATAAATGTACCCTACACATATACATATACCCTATACGACATCCCTGTCCTCCATCCACCCCACCAACCCCTGATGGTGCAGAACAAATTCGCACCTACCTCTCACAGATCCCTGTTTTCTGTCTAAATGCCGTGTCCAGGATTAGAACCCTGACATACATAAAAAGCAGTGACTTCAATGCTGTGCCTGTGGGAAGCCTTCAGAGAGCTTTAAGTCATTTAAACAGACCAAAACACCATTATTTTTGCGTTGCGAGCATTTTAAAAACTTGCTTGTCACTAAAGACATACTAGTCACAATGTTCACACACTGAGTACCCTACATGGAGGAATCTGGTCTGTGTCAATGGGTCCTGCTGTTTTTATCCAGCATGCAGGTATTAGGTCAGTATAAATGGTTCTCTCATGTTTTCAGGTAAATCCATTAACACCTCTGTCTGCTAAACTGCAACCATCCCCTGTGGTTTAACAATACTGACCAACCCCCCACTGCTACCAATTACCTACTAATATGTAGAAAACTGATAAAACTGCAAGTGGGGAATAAGATGTTGTTTTCATTTTCTTTGCTGGAAACATCCTGCAAATCCCATGTGAAAGCATTGTTATTCGTTTGCCCGCTTTATCATTTTCACTCTGATGGAAATTTCTTAAGAAAATCAATTGTCTTTCCTTTTAACATTGGCAGCTATTATTATTACTCTCGAAATTGCTCTTAATGTATTCATGAATGCTGGACAACTCATAAGGAACTGCTAAATGTGTTTTCTTAGAAACGTGTTCAATGAGTATAATATTTGGTATTATAAAATGTTTTGCCTTTTAAGTCATTTTCAATGGCAGAAAGAAATACAAAGCAGACAATTATTTTGTCCTTTCATATTACTGTTAAAGTACTGTATGCTGTTGTGAGGAAAATAAATGTGAGTCTGGATGACCACCTGATGATAATTAGTTTGGTTCCAAAATTCAGGCCATTTTTAAATCCATAGTTTCATCCACGTATGCTTGTTTTTGCTACGATACTACTGAATATTGGGATACTGGTATTGTCCCAACCTGATAATAATTATTAGATTTGCAAATCTAATAAAAAACATTTTCACTGACATACAGGCACTGGAGGAGAATGCACACCTCGGCCAACAACTACGACTGAGCTTGAAGGTGCCTGTCGCACCACAGATAGTTATTAAGGCTCAGCTAGATAAAACAGCCATGCCTAGGATCCTACCTACCCAATTTCCAGTGTGTGTTTGACTGGCCTGTAGAGAGACCTGGCTGGTGAAAGACAAATCGACTATGTTTCTGTGATTGTCACGGGTCATGTGTCTTTGTGTTTCTTTAGACGGGGCTGGTTTCCCTCATCTTACTGCCGACCATATAATGAACCGTTGGTCACCAACAGGTAAACCAGGCAAATACAACTTTATTATCTTACCAATAGATAATGCGCTTACTCACTGCTAGTATATAGGTCACTTTTAAGTAAGAACAGTGGTTATTTTGGGCCACGTTTTAGGCAATGTTCTAATGTCTGTCTGTGTGTGTGTGTGTGTGTGTGTGTGTGTGTGTGTGTGGGACTGTGTTTGTTTTCAGTTTGGAGACGTCGGTGCGTAGTCTGAGTGTTGCCAGTTTTCCAGAACAGGAAGAGGAGGAGCTTGTTTTACTTCCACCCCCCGACTATATTGACAGAACGGAGAGTAGTCCTGTCATCAGTGCCTTCACACCTTCATCCAAACCCACGGTCAGAACAGGGCCCCACTACAGTACTAACAGAACAGTCATCAGCTTGCTTGTTGAACATGCTTCAGTATTAAGCCACCAATGGGTTATCTGAAACATTTAGATGAAGTCTGTCAGTCCACATGCTGGGAAACAATCCACTGGGGGTGAAAATCACTCACCCTTCCGGTTTAACGTTGTCTGTCAGTCTGCATGCATGCTGGGAAAGGAGAGAAGAGTGAAAGGGAATGGTCTCGACAGAAATTTTGCTCATCCACACAGCTTCATTTAAACCTTCACTCTGTCAGCTGCTTGTGAGAATTACGAAATGATGGTGTTCAGAAAGTATATCGCTCACTTTCTCTCCCTCATGCACCCTTTCTCTCTCTTTCTCCTTCCCTCTCTGATTTTCTCTTTCAATCTCTCAATTTATGTCTTCATCTCTCTTTTTCGTCTCTCTCTTCTTTGTGTACTGGCACTGCTTTCTCTGAGAAATACGCTGCTGTTAACCATACTTTCGCAACAGACTTCCTCCCTCCTTCCCATTCCCTATACTGCGGTACCCTATCTGCTCTTCCCGTTTCCCATTTGCAATTCCCCACTTCTCACCCTTTCTTTCTTAGAAATCCAACTCCCCCTTACATTTGATCATGTGATCTTGGAGACATGACTTTGCACTTTGTATTTGTTATTGTCGCTGTCAGTTTAACGGACTGTGATTTAAACCTGTCCATAGCTGCCCCTTTACCATCCCTCTGACACTGACTGCCCTCTAGTGGAATATTAGGGTAGTGGTAATGTTTCGGAATAGGGCAAAGTAGGACTCGGGCCTTTACAATGCAACTCAAAAATCAATGAAATGTATTTACACATAGCCCTTTTTACATCAGCAGTTGTCACAAAGTACTTTTACAAAACCAGCCTGAAACCCCAAGAAGCAAGCAACGACAGTGTTGATGTTAATTCATCCAAGGCGTTTGCAACGTGCTCTTGTGTAATAGATTTCTGTTGTGTCATTTGGTGTTTCTCTTCAAGCTATTATGTAATTGACAAGTTTAACCGTTTAAATTTTTTTGACATACAACTAATTTTCCAAAAATGTTGGGATGCTGCGTGAAATGCAAATCATTTGAAAATAGTACAAAGACAACATATCAAAAGTTGGACCAGAGAAATGTTATTGGTTTTGGAAAAATACCTGCCCAAGACCTACAACACATTGAAAACAAATTGTGACAGTGACAGTACCAATGTGTTTAATCTCCATTTCTTCTAACACTCTGTAAGCATTTGGGAACTGAGGAGACCAATTGCTGTAGTTTTGAAAGTGAAATGTTTTTTCATTCTTGCTTGATATAGGATTTCAGCTGCTCAAGAGGTCAGGGTCTTGTTTGTAGTATTTTTTATTTCATAATGCGGACAGTGGTGGACAGGTCTGGACCGCAGACGGGCCAGTTTAGCACCAATACTTTTTTTTACTGTGGATCCATGCTGTTGTAATACGTACAGAATGTGGTAATGCATTGTCTTGCTGAAATAAGCAAGGCCTTCCCTGAAAAATATGTCATCTGGATGGCAGCATATGTTGCTCACCCATGCTATGTGCACAAATGCACCCCCATACCATCATGAATGCTGATTTTTGAACTGTGCACTGATGACAAACCGGTTCATCCCTCTCCTCTTTAGTTTGTCTTTGTACTATTTAAATGTATTTAGGAAAATGTTTCAGTTGTCTTTGTACTATTTTCCATTGCATATATGTTTTAAATGGTTTGCACATCTTTGCATTCAGTTTTTATTTCCATTTTAGACAGCCTCACAACTTTTTTGAAAACAGGGAGCTACAAAACGTTTGACATGAATTGTAAACCTGCGAGTGCAGATAATCGTTGATGACATTCGTTCATATCCTAAAACTGCTCCGTAATCAGTTAAACCCCCTGTTATAACCAATGTTGTCACACTCACTCAAATGGGTTCATAATATGAATGTTTCCTGTTCTGAGAAGAGGTGTGCCATGGCCTGTACTTTCTAGATATTCTAGATTCCTGATATTAAACCTGAGGTCATTTTGCACTCTGTCTACAACAAGTGTTCCTTACTGATGTGTGTTGACAGTTGACATCCTCATCCAACTTGTTTGACTAGAGACAATTAGAGGCAACCTTGGGCAATCACAGCTACAAGAGGCAAAAACAGCACACAGTAAATATGCCCAGTATGTGCTGTATCTTCACTTTTAAGTGTGTGTCTTTTCTTTTGTATATATAGGTCTCTCTGCCGAATGGGGTTGGAAAGCCTCCCTTTCTGGAGTAAGTTATACAATAGCTTTGACCTTCACGCTTTCATATGGGTCATGTCTTGCTGTGATATGTGTTATTTGATAAGGATATTTTCATAATATGACTAATGTAAGGGTACAACTTCAACCAAGTTACCTGTATGACCAGAATGTTTTTTTTTGGTTCCCTAGAGGTGGAAATCCTTTTGCCACTGTAAAACTGAGGCCTACAGTTACCAACGACAGATCTGCACCTATCGTCTAACAGTGGCAGACCGTCAAAACTGTGGAACCTCTGCACAACCAACGCTCCAGAATCACTGTCCAACAACATGTCCAGAAAGCCTGGATCCAACTCTGCTTCAGTAAACCAGCTCCACTCTATAGTGAAACAAAGCATTGTATTTATTGGGAATATGGGCAGTGCTGAAACAGACTAGAATCTAGGTTTCCTTCCTGACTCTTCGGCATTCAGATAGTTTTTAATAAATCGATACTGTGTCTGTGTTGAAAGGAATGACGGGAGAGAGACTTAAGTTGGGAAAAGAGGGGCACAAATTACCCTGTGTGTATTGACTGGGAACAGTGAGAGTATATGAAAGAATTAATATTGCTCCCATTAATTGTTTTAAATGGATTGAAATTACTTTTTGATTTGCCATACCTAATCAACATATTCTGAATAGGGTTTGGATTGACATATGGACTCAGTCTGCTAGGTTATTTCTTAATGTGTATTCATACTTGTTTTTTCATGATGTTTGTTCAGTAACAAGATGCCATTTTGTCTTTGGCTTAAAGTAGCCACTATGAATCTCATTAATATTCATAAAACGGTATTATAAATGCAGAAGACACAGTACATTTAAACGGTTTACAGGTTTTGTTCTTCCATTCTGCGTAGAGTAATCCACACACCTGCCCAGGATCATTAATGATTCCCATCCCAAGTATTGGAAAAAATCCACCCTCCTCTATCTCTGTTCAGAGTGTTTCATTCATTCTCAAGGTGATCAGGAAACAACTTTAAATGATGAACATTAGGATGGTTCTCAACATGTACTCATACTGTATCAACTACATGAATGTTTAATGGGCAAAACGTCTCATTTCTTACCAGCTGTATTGACTAATGTAATGTATTATATCATAGTGAAGGCAGACCTGACATGAATCAGGGTCCATATCAGATGTATTATATGCTTAGCATTGTATTGCCATTCTGTGTCTGTATGAAGACTTGCAGAAGTGACCATGTTGTTTGTCCTTTAATACATGTATGAGAGTACATGAAGAATAACAAGCTTTGGTTTTCCTTTATTGAATTTGTATTTATATTGAATGAATGAGTAGACTAACATTCTGGCATGCCCTAGTAAATAGGAACATATGTTACATGAATTAATTTGATTACAATAAACACACAGAGACATCTCAATATAAAGGTGTCTATGTACTTGAGTTAGTTCGCATCACTGCAGTAGTCATAAACCACACAAAAGGTCACATAGAACTGGCGCATTGTCAAAAGCACATTGTGTGTGAACAGTGTGTGTGTATAGTTAGTGTATGTGTCTGTCATTTTTGTTTGTCTACATGGGGGTAATTGGAAAACTCCCCTTTACTGTTCTTACATATCGACAACAGTGTGTAAATACCAAGCATATGGGTCAAGCTTTCGAAGGGCTAACCAAAAGTAAATTACTTCGCCACAAAAAAGCAACGATCAGCAAATCAGAGCTGAGTAATCAATCTTTGTGTGGGGCAATAACGGGCTATAACCACAGAAATTGGGAAACGTTTTATACTGTAATTTGCTACCGTCGTCTCCTATTGGACAATTTAAGCTATGTTTCAGTTGTGGTGCATTGGCCAATCCCGGCCAATCGGCGCTAACAGTAAAACACCATACTTCCTTGTTTTGGATTAGAGAAAGATCACAATCTAATAGAAACATAGTGGTTGTTTAGAGTAAATGGTATGTTCATACTGTTATCCTGAACCTATTACATAACCATCTTAGAACTGCCACACCGTTTATGAGAGGGAGCAAAAGGTAAGGGATGCGCTAATGCTAACTTGCTATTTAATTTCTAGCTTTGCAGTGTAAAGCTTACTTGTGCCTTAAGCAAATGCAAGCTGGTACTCTGTGTTGGCCATGTAGTCTATATTTATTCATGTCACGTATGTTTTTTTCCATTAAAATGAATTGTAGGTTTGCTGTCAGCAGTTGACAGGTTTATTTACTGCAAAAATTAGATAGTATGCAAAAATCTGCTGAACAATGTCGGCCTACTTATTTACCAGCTAAGCCAAGTCATAAACGGTTCGAACTGAGGTACTCATTTCGATAATTCAGGTACATAACGTGTAACAAACTACATTAATTTGCCAGTATAAGATTCAATGTTGCATTTTGCTGAATGGGCGGCAATGCGGTCAAGTGTCCCTAGGCGATTCTCTACATCACAGCTTGCTTCCGACAGCAAGTCGTTCAAGACTCAGTTTATTGATTGTTGGACATGATCGGACTACAGCAGGCGATACTGTACATTGTCAGAACAACTGCAAATTTCCCTTAAAACATTATTAATAATATGGTTATCGTTATGGTCATTAGCCTGTGATGTAGTACTACACAGTAATAAACACACTGTTGATATTGTATCCCAGTCTACCTGATAAGTGTACTAATAAATGTAAACAACGCCCTGTTCTATTACTCCGGGTTATTTCTGGATCCTCACATCCTTTAATCCCAACAGCTACATGTTAGTCTTCCTACTTTTACCCAGGGCCTACTTAGTAGAAAAATACATTGGGTTTGTTTCTGTCCACCTACCAGTTTGGGTGATATATTTTATAACATCTTCTTCCTAGAATACTGTAGCATGCTTTTAGGAAGTTGTTATTCTAGGGTTATTCCTAGGACTTGTCACTATTGATTATAGAAGCAGTAGCCTGAATATTACACTCTTAATGACAGAAGTAGGAAAGTGGATATGTTTTTGGAACATAACTATAGATTATATGTTTATACCCTGTAAATTGATAGCAAGATGAGATACAATTTGAAAAGAAACAAAATACAAAAGAGGAGGAAAGCTACCACAAACTTAATCTTAACGTTGATTTACTTTACTGAGGTTGTTTATTGCACTAGGGTGAAGGGCTGAGGAAATAAGGCAAACTGTTCCGCTAGCATACTGCAACATGTGGAAATATTTAAAAGTGAACCTCTCAAGTGAGTCTCTTTTCGGTTCACTCCAGAGGCTCTTTTGTAGTATTTGACTTTTTTGGAGAATCCACACTGCTCCCGTAATATAAGTAAACTACACAGAATTGTAATATAAAAAACACTTGTCTGGCACGAACAGAATCGTAAAACCCTCCCAGTCTTCGTAGTTGCAGATAGTTCAGTTCCATTCATTCCTTCTGCAGACAGAGACAGACAGCCGTTCTTCCTGCCTCCTCAGTCTTACGGTGGGGCCCTGTGGGATGTACAGGTCGACAGTCAGCACGCTGAGTCAGACCCTCTGGCTTAATGTCCTGCCAAAATCATTCCCTGGACCAGCTAACTACGACGCTGGATTGAAACCAATGTTCCCACAGAGCGACCCAATCAGTTTGGGCTGTCTTGGCTGTACTGCTGAAGAAAGGTTATATTAGCCGACTCTGCCCCTCAACGTAGCCTCTTTATCACCATTATACTAGACTCTTTCTTTCCACTATTTACCATCCTGCCCTCCCCCCAGTCCTGCTCTGTCAAGTGACAGTCTGTTACTCTGGCGGCTGGGTGTTTCTCCACCTAGGTCTGACCATGACTGTGTCCCTCCTGTGGGCAGTGGACGTGTACGGGCGTGTGTACAGCCTGTCCACTGGGGGGCAGCAGTGGGAGCACTGTTGCGATGCGGTGTTAGAGTTTAAGAGGGTGACGGCAGTTCAGCAGTGCTGCTGGGGTATCGCCTGTGACCACCACATCTACCTGAATGTCCACGCTAGTGATGTGCCCATACGCTACCAGGAAGAGGCGTACGAGAACCAGGTGCGTGTGTCTCTGTTTGCGTCTCTGTTTGTGCTTTTATTCCAGCTGTTTCGTTTATAATCCCTATAACCCTCTCTCTGTCTTTTTGTATTTTTTGTCTCTCTGTCCCTTTGTGTCTCAGCGATGGAATCCTGTGGATAACTTCTCGGATCGCTTGTTGCCGAGCGACCGTTGGCAGTGGAGTGACATCACAGGGCTGGAACACAAACCTCTGGATGGCTTCTTGCTTCCCTCGACCAACTGGGAATGGGAGGGTGACTGGTACATCGATGAGAACTTTGGAGGAGAGCCTACAGAGAAAGGAGTGAGTGTATGTTGTTTATCTTCCTTTCTGTCTCTCTGTTCCTCTTTCTCTGAGTGTGTTTGTGCGTGCGTGCGTGCGTGCGCGCGCCTCTATTTTAGTGTCCCTATCTCTGTTGCTCTGTCTTTCTCTTTATCCTTCCACCCCTGTGTCAGTCTCCCTCCCTCCCTCCCTCTCTGTGTCCCCCCCGAGGCGTCCTGGTCCATCCCTTCACGATGAGTCATGCATCTGTGCCCCTGTCTGTGTGTATCTGCAGGGCTGGACTTATGCCATAGACTTCCCCGCCACCTACACCATAGACAAGAAGTGGAACTCGTGTGTCCGTCGCCGGCGATGGATCCGTTACAGGAGGTACAAGGCTACGGACACCTGGGCCAAGGTGTGTTATCGGAGCAGTCCGGTCACCTGTCATACGCAGTACCCAGATGTCCCCGGTGTGTAGTGTCTCTGTGTACCTAAGCCGCATCGCACTACTGTGCACCAGGGTCTGTGGGCCTATCCGTGCATCCATGTGCATTTGGAATGCACGTACCCAACGTGTGCCCCCGTGTGTGTCATTCTGTGTCCTACGCGTTTTAACCTGCTCCTCTTTGCGTTACCAGATCCCGTCAGAGGGTCAGAGTGGTCCGTTGCCAGACCCCTTTAATGACATCAGCTGTGGGGGCTGGGAGATTAGTGAGGAACCCAGGGGGAGGCTGTCTCTCTGGGCCGTCTCTCTGCAGGGCAAGGTAAAACACAAAAAACATATTGGATGGCCGCTCAGGCGGCACTGCATCAAATACAGTCATGATTCTGTAGTGGAAATCTGTAGTGGAAATCAGGGGACCCTGAAAAAGGTCCCCCCTTTTTCAGGGAAGACCTTTCTTATTTCAGCAAGACAATACCAAACCACATTCTGCACATATTACAACAGGATGGCTCCATAGTTAAACTGGCCTGCCAACCGTTCAGACCTGTCACCCATTGAAAACATTTGGCTCATTATGAAATAAAAAATATGACCCTGAACTGTTGAGCAGCCTAAGTCCCATATCAGTCAAGAATGGGAAAACATTTCACTTTCAAAACTACGTCTCCTCAGTTCCCAAATGCTTGCAGAGTGTTGTTGAACGAAGAGGTGATGCAACACAGTGGTAACACCCTGTGCCAACTTTTTGCTGGCATCAAATACAAAATTCCAATTAAACATAGGGATAAAGGATTTGCGCATCACTGCATTCTATTTTTATTTGCATTTCATGCAGTGCCCCAGCTCTTTTGGAAATGGCGTTGTACGTATTAGAATGTTTGGTGATATGAATATTGATTGGTTTGCCTCATTTTCCAACATAAAATAACATATTTCTGTTGGTAATATTATATGCATCTTTACCCAAGTTAAGTCAAAATTGCCTTCATAATCAAATAACCTTCCAACTCCATACCCATACGTATCCCACAATACATGCTGTCAGTATTGTACAGAGCCATGACTAAACAGAACTTTTTGGACCACAGTTACTTTTCTGTCACACATACATAAGTATTTTGACAGTGATTTAAGGAGGTTGGAAACCGGTGTGCTTATAACCCTGAATGCTGATTGGCTGATAGACGTGGCATATGAGACAATATAGCATGGGTTTGACATCACATCACTTAATACCCACGGAAACTGACTTGGCAAACAGTTCATAACTGCAATAAAGGCTTCTTGGGGGTTTGTGATATATTGCCAGTATACCAAGAGCTGTTCTTAGACATGACCACCTTATTTCTTATATATACAAGCAGCAACTAAAGATGGCTCCAGTACAGTTCTGGCAGAACATCACTAGGGAAGGTCTGGTTAAATTGGTCACATACTTCTGGTGTTATGATATGCGACCAAGTGCTTAACATGGTTTCTAGTATGCAACGTCTATCTGTCCAAATCATCTTGGTACCCTAAAATGTGCGGAAATGCATACAAATTGATCAACATTTCTGTACTTTAAGCACATGGTCAGTGTATCATTTACATTTTGGTCATTTTGCGGATGCTCTTGTCCAGAGCAGTTAACAGTAAGTACATACATTTTAAGAAAGCTTGGTGGAACTGACACACAGTGAAGTAGTAAGTGCATTCTAGTCAATGAATTAGTTTCCAGCAAAAGCTACATTTAAAGTTGCAAAAAGTTTCACTGTCCAAATGCTATTTAGTGTTCACTACACACGCGCGCGCGCACGTGCGCATGTCCCATTTCATTGACTATGTGTTGAATGTGTCATTAGGTGTGGTTCCGTGCCGGTATCCACCACCACACCCCAGAGGGGATTAGCTGGGAAGAGGTGTCCCTGCCCGGGGAGGTGGTGCAGATCAGCTGTGGTCCAGGGGACCTGGTCTGGGCTGTGCTCTGGGAAGGACAACTCATCGTCAGGGAAGGAATCACCAGAGACTGCCCACAAGGTGGGTGGCAGAGACGGGGAGTGTCTGCCCACTGCGTGTGGGCGTGTGTTAGCTAGAGAGCAAGAGAGCAAGAGAGCGAGCATGTTTGCTTAAGATAGCTATCGTAAATGCAGATTGAATAAATGTGGAATCCATTATAAGACAATTAGAACCCACTGAATATTCCTGTCACCTTTAACTAACTACAGCAGACTGGAATGCTCCCTTACAATGTTGATAGCGCCGATAAAATTACAGAGCTCCGTTTCTCAATCTCCTACCCAATATTTGATCAGATTAAAGCCAGAAAAAACTAAAACCTCACATTGACATCAAACATTGATTAACTCCCATATTTGTTTGTCGAAATGCGATGTGCAATCACAGCAGCTCGGTTTGTGACACGTGTTTACACTTTTACATCTCTGTACTTACCGGAGCTCATCATATAGTCCATCGCTGATGTAGTTCAACCACTTATTAAGTCATTCTTGAATTTTTCTTTTTTCTTCTACAACTACATGGTTTGCTGTCAAAAAAATATAAGTGCGATAACCAATATAAAATGTAAATGTATTTATTGTTTGGTGTGTCTATGTTAACTTTTTCTTTTTAAGGGTTTATTTGACTTTGGTAAAGTAGAGTGTTTATAGATTTACTAAAGAAAGTGGTTATGCTCATTTTCCAGTTCCTTTGGCAACATAAACACATTTTTCCCATGTCAATAAAAGCCCTTTGAATGTAATTTAAGAGACACCCTGATTGAGATACAGCGAGCCAGTATGTGTGTGATCCAGGTTTGTGTGCACATCTGGGAAATTGGTGTCCCCAGAAAGACAGAGGAACGGGCAGTTCCCCACATGGGAAATTGCAATATCTGGCTCGTGGTTTAGGGGAAAATGTGGAATTGGGCGTGGTGTTTGAATTGGGTTTACTTTCAGGTTTTGGTGTCTGTCTGTATGTGGGTTGTCAACAGTCTTTCCTCCTCTCATTAGGCTCCTCTTGGGTAGTAGTGGACTCTCCTAACCCAGAGGTGGGGACCATCCACGTTGCTGTGGGGGTCAGTGTAGTCTGGGCCGTAACCAAGGACAACAAGGTAACTATAGCCTAACGCTTATTTGTATGCTTCATTTGCTTTGAAATTGGGCATAATGAACATCAACAACTGAAGGATGAATCCTTTCTGATTGGGTTTTATTACTGTGGGTATATATAGATCTTAACTCTGATTGGGAGCCTATTTCTGTACCTGTCAGGTGTGGTTCAGGCGTGGCATCAACTCCCATAATCCTTGTGGCTCCGGCTGGATCGGTATGGTCGGGGAGATGGTCATGATCAGCGTGGGCCTCAATGACCAGGTAAGGAGCTGGGGCTCTAAAGCTGGACTCTGTACTGGGTGAGACTTAAACAACTCTTGGTTTGTCTTTATTGAAATAATGCAAACGAATTTGGCAGTGTGACCACTAGGGGATTTGTTACGTCCCTGGCGTCCCTGGCGTCCCTGGCGTCCCTGGCACTGTGCTCTACCCACTGAGCTACACAGAACTCAATTTCCACTTTGACTAATTCAAACATTCCCTTAGTTCATCTTGTTGCCAAACCTTCTCTCATGGACTTCATTTCCGAACCGTGTACAAGCATTTATTATTAAGTTATGTATAATTATAAAAACAGTACTGACGATTACCAACACCTTATCCTGAGTGTTCCGTTTCTCCGTTCCCCCATGGGTTCTGTTCTGTCCAGGTGTGGGCCATCAGCCGGGAAGACCGGGCCGTGTATTTCCGTCACGGTGTGACCTCCAGTGAGTTGAGTGGTAAAGCCTGGAAGGCTGTCAGTGTGCCCAGAGACCGAGACATCAGGCCCAACTCCTCCACCAGCACTAGCAGTCTGCACAGGTGGGCTGTGGACACACACACAGTACCTACATACACACAGACATAAACACACACACACACAACCACATAGAGTTCCTACATACACACAGACATAAACACACACACACACAACCACATAGAGTTCCTACATACACACAGACATAAACACACACAAACACACATATAGTTCCTACATACACACAGACATACACACACACACACACACACACACACACACACACAAACACACATAGAGTTCCTACATACACACAGACATAAACATACACACAGACACACACACATACCCAGACACACACATAAACAGACACACACACACACACACACACAAACACAAAGACAAACAAACACAAACACATAACCATCACACAGACATGCTTTGTCTGCTCTCTCAGTTTTTTATTTGAAACTTGAATTTAAGGGGTTTATTGGCATTGGATATTTTTTTGCATTGACAAAGCAAGTGGAAAATCAGTCAGAGGAAGTCAATTTAAAATAACAAAAGTTTGCAATTTTTTTTTTAATATATCATTAGATATACAGCTCCAGAAAAACTTCAAGAGACCAATGCACCTTTTTCTTTTCTTTCCAAAAAAGTAAAAAAGGAAAGTTTTGAGTGAGGAACAGAAGCGTTCAATTTGCAGTCTTTCTTGATTTTAACCCTTCTGTTTCTCACTCAAAACCAGCTATTTCAACTTTTTTGAAAAGAAAAAGGTGCAATGGTCTCTTAATTATTTCCGGAGCAGTATATGCAGTTTTGTTACCATTTGTTACCAAATTCTTCAACTATGAATGAAAAGGAAAAATATAGACAGATGTTTTTATTTATTTATGAATATATAAATAAATTTCTGTCTCACTCTATTCTCCTGTCTGTCTCTCTCTCGCTAACCCTTTCTGTCTGTCTGTCTCCGACCGGCCCATAGTGCTGGTTGTTTCTTCAGCGGTGAGGTGCGAGCCCAGTCAGTGATGAGTGAGGACTCGGACACAGAGGCTGATCCTCAGAGGGCCGTCTACGAGGTGGGGGCCAGCCTTTCATCCCCTCCCTCTGTGCCCCCTCCCAATGACCCGGAAGCCCCCAAACCACGCATCCCTAAGGTCACCAGTGACAGCTTCATCTCCGAGATGCTGTCAGACCGCGAGATCAAACGGGAAGGAGCCACCGCTGACGCTCCCTCCATCCCAGAAGAGGAGGTTACTCCCGGGGAGGCCGAGGACAAGTCTCCCCCTCCGGCCCTGGTTCTGTCCCCGAGCCAGTCCGGAGGGCCTGGGGACCCCCAGTGGAGTACCGTAGACCTGGAGGAGGCCCAGACTCACCTGGCCGTGGGGCCTGCAGCGGGGCGAGGGGACGGCTCTGACACCTGCAGCCTATCCTCGGTAGCCACCTACACCCTGGGCCTGGAGGGGCTGTATGGACCCGATGAACACCCGCTGTGGGCTTGGGTCAGCGGTGGAGGCTGTGCGGTGGACTGTCACACACAGCTCAACTGGTTCACCTCTGTCACCGGTAAGGCTCAGACAGAGACACTGCTAATACGCCGTGTTTCGTTGTTTTTCAAATAAGTTAAGCTAGACCCGAAAACACACTTACACTGAACATACGCGACAAATACGCGACAAACGCAAAGCAACCATTTCAGCAATTTTACTTAGTCACAGTTCCTATAAGAAAGTCAGTAAGTGTCAATGATTTAAATCTTTGGATTTCCTTTGAGAGAATTACGCTTTTTATGTGTATGGAAGATTTCTTAGTTTGTCTTGGACCAGTGTTCAACTCCCAGGTAATTTTTTAGTTTCCACACAAGTTGCTGTGAAAGTTTAGTTTGGTGTGATTATCTCCTCATACACTGATGATGTGTTTTGGACACCCCCAGCCCTGACGTCGTCCATCCAGGCCATGAGTCTGTCCGTCAGTCCAGCCCAGACAGCAGCCTGGCGGAAACAGATCTTCGAGCAGCTCAGCGAGCGCTCCAAGAGAGAGATTGACAACTTCAAACACTACGAACAGGCCATAGAACAAGTACTGACACCTTTTAAAGTTCTTTACATCTTTTAAAAATGTACAAATGCTAGTTTTTTTGTCTGCGGTTTATTTAATTTGTTTTGTTGATGACTTCTCCTTGTATAGATGTTTATTAGTCTCCCTCCTTCCTCTGCCCCCCCCTCTCCTTGTCTCCCGCTCCCCGCTCCTCCGGGCCAGTCTGTGTGGGTGAAGAAAGGCACAATGCAGTGGTGGAGAGACTGGAAACCCCACAAGTGGGTGGATGTGAGGTTTGCCCTGGAGCAGTTCTCAGGACCAGAGGGACACAAGGACGGCATTGTCTTCCTCTACTACAACTTCAACGAGGAGAAGAAAGTGAGAGGACAATAATCTATTGAGTGCGTGTATGTGTGCGTGTCTATGTGCGTGTGTGTGTGCGTGTGTGTGTGTGCGCGTGTGTGTGCGTGTGTGTGCGTGTGTGTGTGTGTATATGTGTGCGTATATGTGCGTATATATGCGTATATGACTGTATAGGAATGCACATGCAATGACATGACATGATATTTTGGGTGGTTCATAATTTCATTTGGTCTTGTCTCCCTACAGTACCTTCACGCGTTCATTAATGAGGTGACCATATTGGTGCCAGTGCTGAATGACTCCAAACACACGTTTGCCATCTACACAGCAGAGAGGACCAAACAGAGGTGGCCAATCAAACTAGCTGCAGCCACAGAGCTGGAGATGCATGACTGGGTTGGTTCCATTGTCCCTATCCACACCAGAACCCAACACACAGTGTCTCCACACCAGAACCCAACTCTAAGTGTTTCCACACCAGAACCCAACACACACTGTCTCCACACCAGAACCCAACACGAAGTGTCTCCACACCAGAACCCAACACGAAGTGTCTCCACACCAGAACCCAACACACACTGTCGCCACACCAGAACCCAACACACACTGTCGCCACACCAGAACCCAACACACTCTGTCTCCACACCTGAACCCAACACGAAGTGTCTCCACACCAGAACCCAACACACACTGTCTCCACACCAGAACCCAACACACTCTGTCTCCACACCAGAACCCAACACACTCTGTCTCCACACCTGAACCCAACACACACTGTCTCCACACCAGAACCTAACACACACTGTCTCCATGTGGCAAAGACTTAAGCAATTTACTCATTTTACATCATCAAAAACTTGGCAGTTAAATCAATGACCTTGTGGTGAAAAATGTTTAGCAAACAAATGAAAGCGAAATCAGCTGTTTTAATGCATGATTTAATGGGTTACAAGTGTGATCATTTTGGAGTTTTGTACTTACATAAAAACTCAACACACAACTGATGGTTGTAGCAAAGCGACAAAAAAACATTGAAATGGAGCCCTGATGTTTTGACTTTCTCTGTGCCCCCAGCTGGCGCTGCTGAGTGTGTCGTGTTGTGATTCCCGCGGGATCCAGGGTCCACCCTCCAAACAGGCCATCTGGTCTGTCACCTGTAAAGGCGACATCTTCGTCAGTGAGCCTTGGCCTAGCCTGGAGGCCTGTCCATACCCCACGCCCTGTGATCAGATGTAAGACGCCCTCTGGGCTGTTATCAATGCTTCACACCCCAGATGAATCATTCATACCCAACTACATCTTGTGTGTATTATTTGAGTATTCACGGATCTGCGTGTGCATCTGCAGGTTCTGGCGTCAGGTGGGGGGCCATCTGCGTCTGGTGGAGTGTAACAGTCTGGGGGTGGTGTGGGGGCTGGGCTATGACCACACTGCCTGGGTGTATACCGGGGGCTACGGAGGAGGATTCTTCCAGGGTAAACACAGCCAATGTAGAACAAACACCAGCCTACTGGAGGGGACTTAAAGCATACACCGAACATGACCGATTACTGCACCGCCGTTTACAGAGAAAGGAGAAAGTTCCATTCATTTCAGCCAAAACGGTCGAGTGTGTCGAAACCGGATGCATTGCTAAAACTCTAAATTGAAACGCGGTTCTATTTGAGATGCACCTCACAGTGTAAATCTGCCTGTCATCTTCTCATTGGTTTTCACCAGTATTCAGTCCCACGCGGGATTACAAATGCGTTTTTATGACAGGATAACATTTCTAGAAAGATCTAGATAGATATCAAATTCAAATCAAATTTATTTTATAAAGCCCTTTTTACATCAGCAGTTGTCGCAAAGTGCTTTCACAAAACACCCGACCTTAAACCACAAGGAGCAAACAACAGTAGTGTTGAACTTCAGTGGCTAGGAAAAACTCCCTATGAGAGCCGAAATTTAGGAAGAAACCTAGAGAGGAACCAGGCTCCGAGGGGTGACCAGTCCTCTTCTGGCTGTGCCGGGTGAACATATTAAGAGTCCAAGTTTTAATAGTTCAATGCATGTGGGCTAATCCCAGCGTCCATTCAAA
>JACXGJ010011089.1:0-20550 GCA_016801105.1 Esox niger | reverse complement strand
CCGTCCACCCGCCCACCATCCACCAGTCTCCTCCGCCCCCGTCACTGACCACACTCCTGAAAATAGAGCGCCTCCATGGTTACCACCACAAACCCCCATCCGTTGCCTTTTAAATACACAGCTTCTACTTTCCTCCTTGTTATTTCTGAGCTGGTTTGATCGATGATTTAAGCAGACATATTTTACATTGACCTTTTTAGTTTTTTTTACTCATGACATATTATTTACTTACGATTAACTCCTATGTTTCGTGACAACTGTCTGCCCCTTGTCTCTCTAACAGCCTGTGTTGGTGAGGTAAGATCTGGGAGCTGTTAACAACATGTTGACAGACGAAAGCTTCTGACAGTAAGAAACATTACTAGTGTTTACGGTGCTACAATAGACTCAGAAGACATCACATTTACTCTCCTGAACAGCGACCCTTTGATCATGTTTTTACCGACGTGGCAATGATCTATTTCCTAATTCTGATTATATCTAGAACCCCCTGACCCAACCCACCCGGGCCTCCAAGAACATGTTTGTTTTTTTCTTCATGTATTGTAGGGAAATAAGTTTGGGCAAGTTCAAAGCGCAAACACATATGGAGTCAAATGAATCCATGCTTGTGAGTAGCGGAAGAAAGGCTTTTCTTTAAAAAAAAAGGGGGTAAAGATGAAACAATTTTTTTATGGAATGGAAACCATTTGGGTCTCACATGAAATTAAGCTGAACAAAGGGAGACAAAGAAAAATTGTTTTCCTCTGCAAATATGTGTGGGTAGTACATGCTGAGGACAAGACAGGGAGTCTGGGAGTACAGCTAGACTTAGATACCGAGGGGAAGTGTGAATACCATAGGGTGGTTAGGGTTAAAGATACGGCCAGGAAGTGGTTGAGGTTTGGATTAAATATGGAAATATGTTCAAGGTTATAATTAGTCTACGGTTTGGCTAGGAACCAAAAGGGTCAAGGTTAGCATGAGGGTTAGTATTAAATCATCTTCAAAACATTACTACACAGAAGTTTGTGTTCCTCGGTGGTGCTGTTGTTGTTGTTATTATTATTATCTAGGGAGATTGAGGGGCTTGACAGGTACCACACTGGAGGGGAGACAGGAGGGGCTTGACAGGTACCACACTGGATGGGAGAGGGGAAGGGCTTGACAGGTACCACACTGTTGGGGAGACAGGGGCTTGACAAGTATCACACTGGAGGGCAGACGGAGGGGTTTGACAGGTGCCACACTGGAGGGGAGAGGGTGGGGCTTGACGGGTACCACACTGGAGTGGGAAGGTAATGGGTGGAAAACCCATTTGTTTTGTTCTCAAATCTGGGTGACATATTTAAAATCCCACCACAAAAATATTAACCGATACTTCTGCAACCCAAACCACTAGTCTCCAGCCCACATATCCTAAGAAGACTTCTCAGACGCCGTGTGGATAGTTCGGTCCTCCACGGCCTAACAGAACACTGCCTGCCAGCCTCCTGCTAGGCTGCTGCTGGATCCGAGGGTTTGATCTAAGGATTTAATTAAACTGGAAGGATGCAAATTAGCCACCTTCACTGGGTCTCCACATTAAAGCAGCTTTAATCCAGAGGCTCATTAGAGAGGCCTGTCAGTGGGTGACTGACTGAAGGACTTGGCTGTGGCCTCAGCAGGCGTGATGAACCAGCCCGTCTCCCCCTTCATGGCCCGCCCTGCCTCGCCCCTCGCAGCCTGGCACAACAGAGAAGAAAGGAAAAGGCACGTCGGGTTGGGGGTAATTTCCTCTAGAGTCGCCATGCGCCTGTTGCTGCAAACCACTTATGGCTCTATAAAAGATACCGGGAGACTTCTAATTAGCCTTTTCTGCGGAGCTAGCCTCCTCTCAGTCTGTCACGCTGTGTGAAGGGACGCTGACGACCACGCTCTCTAATTTGACTGACTGCCGTCCTGCCTGCATCTATCTGGCTTCAATTGACATGAAGCAGAACAGACAATCAGTCACAGGCTAGAATAGCTGGAATATCAGTTTCACGTTGAGTGAAACATGACTCCGTGAGATTTATAACGGGGCTTAAATATTGATGAACTTGATACATTTTATTAAACATTTTCATCAAATGATCCTCAAATCATCTTAAATAGTCAAAAATATTCTGTGAGTTGCTTGGTTTATTCAGGTTAATTTAAACCATAAGCTGATTATGGATTTCTAAAATAAAACAAATGAATGACCTTTCCGTTCTTTTCATCAGTCAGTGTTTATTTCAGTCAGAAGTGACCTCACTGATGGAAATCACTGAGGAATCTACACCCTTTTATTATGGTCTGTTTGTTTTGCTTTCATTTCAGCCTGAAGTCTCAGATGGAGATTGCTTCAGGGCAAATTGTCATATAGGTTTGAGCACAGGTACTCTGCATGAATTGAGAATGAGGCTTTTTGGTTTGAAGGCCCTTTTAAACTTCTCCCAGTAAGAAGAAAATATATGGGACCTTATAAACAAACCCTCCCACACATGAAAAGCATCTGAAAGGGGAGCTGTAGGGCTGGAGTTGCACTCTTTCTCTCCCCCAGATCCACCATCTCCACATCCACCCCTACCTCCACCCTCCCACTTTAACCCCCCCCGCCTCTCTGTGTCTGTGGGCCTGACTGGAGCAGACGAAAAGGGGCCCCCGTCCTCCTTTAGAGGCATCACTCCAGATTTACCCAGGTTTTCTTTAAAAAATGTTTAGTTATTTTTGTTCAAATGCTGTCCCAACGACATTTTTTTTGAACCAGTTGAAATTAATAAAAACATTCATTTTTGTTTATTAGGTCTAATGCTGAATCTGGCATATCTGGTCGATCCTCTAGCCTAGTACATTATCAGTTCAGCACCACTTTCTTTCCACAGTTCCCCAACACACAGTAACCGGAGTAGTCTGCCCATTACCTTAGTTACCACATCAGGCCATGCTACTTACAGCAGTCTGACAGACATACCTGTCTGTATTTTCTCGCACTGGATAATCTTTTTTACCTGTGACTTCGGGCCAGTTTGCAGACACCAATTAAGAAAAACAAAAGATCTACCTTGATTTTTTTGTCCAAGGCTTAATCTGTGTATGCAAAACCTGCCATCAAATTCCAACTCAGATTATATCAAATGGATTGGGTGTGTCAACATACCATTCGAAAAAGGTGGAGTAGGGTGGTCCAGTAGTCTAAGCTGCTGACTCATCAGCGTGGGGTCAAATCCGTCCCACTGCTCGTGGGTTCAAATCCGGCCCACTGCTCGTGGGTTCAAATCCGGCCCACTGCTCGTGGGTTCAAATCCGGCCCACTGCTCGTGGGTTCAAATCCGGCCCACTGCTCGTGGGTTCAATTTCGGCTCATGTGTTAAATTCCGGCCCAAACTCTCCCCTCCATCTTTACCCACTGTCCTGTCAAATAAAACAACCATGCCTGAAAAGAGTATTTAAAAAGAAAACCATAGAAAATGGTCAAATGTTCTCCTGGTAGTGCTGCATCAGGAAAACGTCTGTTCTCTGCCTCGGCACCTGTTTGGAGTGAACCTTCATAAACATCAGCACACAGGCTGAAGGAATGAGCCTTGGCTTAGACCCCTTTAGACAAGATAATGCCCCTGTAATTCCACCCCGGTGCTGCTGAATAGCACCCGTTCCCCAGCCAGAGGAACTGCTGTTACAGCCAGGCTGACTCCCAGAGCCCTGGGCCAACAGTAACAATGAGTGCCTGGGCTAGCAAAAACACTTGGTGCTGGCTTTGGGCTTTCCTGACTCCCCTGTGTCGAGGCAGGGTGCAGCAGTAAAGCCCCTCTGGACCAGAATGCAGGATTAAATCAGGACAACACAGGCGAATACTGTATACACCCACACACACCTGACCATCCACACCTGGTGAACAATGTTGCAACAGGCAACGGAGATCAGTCACAATCACCTGTAGTCAATAGGAAATGTATACATACACAGAATTCTACTTTACTTTGGCTGTTGGTGCTACTTGTGGTAAACAACGTATACT
Source organism: Esox niger (assembly GCA_016801105.1). Classification (NCBI taxonomy): domain Eukaryota; kingdom Metazoa; phylum Chordata; class Actinopteri; order Esociformes; family Esocidae; genus Esox; species Esox niger. Next base: position 16,550 of record JACXGJ010011089.1, on the reverse strand, counting down.
GACAGAATACACCAAATCTACAAAATACAGTATGTACAGTTTTACAGAATGGGTTTTGAGCCAGGTAATGAGACAGAGGGAGTCTATAATATAACTGTAAATAGATTGATACATTTAGAAATATAGAATATTATATCCAGGCACAGGGAGATGAGTGGAGTTTAAAGTGCAGAATGGTGCAGCTGCTGAGTGTGAAGATAGCCCTTTTATCCCCATATTTGACCCCAATTTTCAGCCCTCCCAATTTTGTCACATTCAATTCGCAAATGTGGCTTTGCCTGATCCCAAATCCACATCACGTGCAAGATCACGTTGAGATTTTTCTAAGAAGCACTCATGCTAGCCAACTTCAAGTGATGTATGACCTCCATGGATGTGGCAATCAATGACTCATCCTGCAGTCCGTTAACTGTGCTGCAGTTACTCCTGCAGTGGGCGGATGCAGACCCAAACCAAACAGCAATGCCGGATCATGTACTTTCACGTTTGATGAATAATGCCGGATCATGATTAATGGGGGAAACTACTTGTGTATTTCTTGATGAGAGAAATACTTGGGTATTTCTAGAAAATAGACCCAGGTGATTTCTCACACTGCACACTCAACCAGTAACTGGCTTGCATGCACCAGAGGAAAACTCATTCCATGGCCAACAACCCCAATTGAGCTTGCATGTGCCCGACCTACTAGAAGGAGTCGCTAGAGCACTCCGAGCCAATTAGTGCCGTCCTCTGCTAAACCCCTAAACAATGTGGGTATGCCGTGACCAGGAATCCAACACCTCACTTATATGACACATCTGTACTCTGACCACTGAGCCAATATATGGGACAATTGAGCAGACCTGCATGTGTTACACCAGGAAACCCTTGGAGGCTAACAGAGTGTTCTGATTTAAAATGTAAATTGATCTCGCCTGCTGTGTTCTCGCAATAAGGAATTGTTATGATTAATATGTGGATTTTGTGAATGTTTCCACAACATGTGTGAATCATTAGTACCTGTGTACCACACACAGCTGTTGACATGAGGTTAATCAAAACATGACAGTTTTTTGCATGCGTGTGCGTGTGCGTGTGTGTGTTTATGTGAGCGTTAGCGCAGTCAGCATTGGACCCAGGGTTAGAATAGGTTCTCTGTGAATTCCTGTGGATCGTGCCAGAGGGTCGGCCCAAACAAAGCAGCCTTCTCTTGCAGCCCGCTCCGTCTGCTTGCCTGCCTGCTTGCCTGCCTGCTTGCCTGACTGCCTGCCTGCCTGTGCAGTTTAGGTTAAAGGCAGTTAATTGGTTTCCTGCTCAGGGTTAAGTCAACATGCTGTCTTGTTTTAAACAGTGTGGAAACTTGAGAGAAGCAACAGTATGGCAGTGTTGGCTCACCCCGGCCTTACAGAGCCAGTTAGAATAATACCAGAGCTTTGCCTGGTTATCGTTCCCATAGAGTTGTAAAACTTCTTACGCTCCGAAAGCCAAACACACAGTCGTTTACACACCTCACAGTCCAGTGATCTCCAAGCAGAATCATTCTCCCAGCATTACATAGACTGGTCCTGTTGAAGCTTAAAGGACGGCAAATATATCAGAGATCCTTTAGCAGTTGGCACTCATCCTTAAATTGTGTGATTTAAATAGTGTAATACCATTTGCAGACATTTGTAATTCATAAACAGCCTACTTGGGTCTTAACATAAATTGCTCAGATCACTTGAACAATAACTGACTGCTAGCTTTGTGTGAATGCAGGGGGGGTCTCTTATCTTACCCGCTGTTTATAATCTGTTTGGGAAATTACAGTATTATTTTATGTCTACATTAATGTTTTTCGCTGGGAACTACTGGGAATTGATCGTTCCCTGTTTTTTTGCGTGAAAGCGACTCTGCACGGTTGTTGGTGCGAGCCATGTCGCCTAACCTTCGGTCAACGTCCGTGTCTTTCAGATGACACAGCAGCGACGCGAACCGACGCCCCGCCTGCCGTAGCCCAACCCAACACCCTGCCTGACCAGCCGGACCCCGCAGGAGAGGCGTGGGGTAAGCGGACCACCGCCTCCCTTGACCGCACCCTAACACTTAAACACATTCTCATGTGAAAACCGTGCGCCTCTTTGTCCGGTGTTGCCTGTGCAGTGAAGCCGCGGTTCAGCCAGCCCACCAAGATGCGCCGGCGGGTGCTGTACAAGCCGGTGGGGAGTTCTGTGAGGCTCAAGTGCCAGGCCAGCGGCACCCCTCTGCCGGTCATCACCTGGTGGAAGGACCTGGTCCCGCTGCCCCCACCGCGCCAGAACAAGCGTCCCCAGTGGACCCTAACCCTGAAGAACCTGCAGCCGCGGGACAGTGCCAAGTACACCTGCCACGTCTCCAACCCGGCCGGGCACATCAATGCCACCTACAAGCTGGATGTCATCGGTGAGGAGCGTTAACGGCGCCGGCAAACAGCGGTGTCACGGTTCCTTTACCTTGATGGTTTTGACTTGAACAGCAGGCCTCTGGTGCTGACTCCCCATGCTCTTGCCCTTTTCCGTACAGAGCGATCTCACTGCAAACCGGTCCTGACGGGCACCCACCCGGTCAACACCACCGTGGAGTACGGCGGCACCGCCTCCTTCCAGTGCAAGGTCCACAGTGACGTCAAGCCCGTGGTCCAGTGGCTGAAGAGGGTGGAGCCAGGCACAGAGGACCGTCACAACTCCACCCTGGAGGTCGGGGGGCAGCATTTCGTGGTTCTGCCCACCGGGGACGTGTGGTCTCGGCCTGACGGCTCGTACCTCAACAAGCTGGCCATTGTCAAGGCCCGCGATGAGGATGCCGGCATGTACATCTGCCTGGGAGCCAACACCATGGGCTACAGCTTCCGCAGTGCTTACCTCACCGTCCTGCCAGGTTGGTACAACCAGTCACTCTGAATGGAGGACGGGACTTCACTGGGATGGCAGGGGGTTCATCTGATTATGTCTGGTTATAGAACCGTTCAGAATGATCTGTACAGCCGTCACTCATCTCTCCTCTGGTGCGTGCATGCGCGCGTTTGTGTGTGTGTGTGTGTGTGTCCAGACCCTCAGGTGGAGAACACTGTTACCCCACCCCACCTAAAGTCCGGTCTGCCCTGGCCTCTAATTATCGGCATCCCGGCTGCAGCCCTCCTCATCGTAGGAAGCATTGTACTCTGGCTGTGTCACAGTCGTCGACGCCACAACGCCCTGCCTCCGCGGCCCATTCACGTGGCCCACAGGGACCATCACATCCCGGACAAAGAGGCCAGCACCACCACACCCTGCGGTGGCCTGACCAGCCCTGACTACCCGAGCCAGAGACTGGTGGGCCTGGGAGCCCCGGTCCTCAATGGGCCACCTAAGATGTACTCCAAATTTTACACCGACACTCACACACACACGCACACACACTCCCATGCCCACGTGGACGGTAAGGTCCATCAGCACCAGCACTTCCACTACCAGTGCTAACCAGCCCCCCTCTCATCTCACCCCCCGATGGCCTTGTTTCCTAGTCAGTGCTGCTATTCTCACCCAACAATGGACTATGAGCAAGGGACAATGAGCCAGGTAGATTGTACCATGGAAAGGCCTGTAGTTCATATGAACTACAACTCCCATGCTAAGAAGTTCTGAAAATGTTTCAGCACCACCTGCCAGGTTGGATCCTGGGATGAGCATGGAGTAAGCTGCCTGCTTTGGAGGAATACCGATTCAATAAGAATTCTCAGGGCAAAAATAACCTAGAACATTTGCTATTGAGTCATTTCTATGTTTTCTTGTGTTTTTTTTTATACCAGTCCACTGATGACAATCAGAAATTGTATATGAACAAAGTAAGAATTATTAATGTCAGGTTGGAACAAAACAAATCTAGCATTATCGGCTGTATAGAACGATTGACATGTGTTTGGATGCGTGCAGCCCTGGATACGTTGGTAACTAGTTAATGTAAGAAATTACTCATTTGATTCAGTTAAGGTTAACTTCCATTGTAGGATCTGAATTAATTTCCTTATTCTTCCATATAACACACTTTTCCAAACATGTACCTTTATCCATACCTCCAAAGTTATCTAATCTTTAAGCTTGTGCATATTGGAAAAATGCAAGATTTGTATATCATATGAATTGAAAGAAGTAACTGTGACAAACTAAAAATCTAGCCAATATGTTTACATTATGTGATGGCTTTCGTATTGTCATTATAGCAAAACAAACTGTGGTTTCCTGTTTTGAAATGAGTGGGATTCTTTTTTGAAGATATTTACTTGTGTAAGTTTCATGTAGGAAAGTACAATTAATCAGGGAAATGATGGATGAATGAACGTGCGGATAATGGATGGTGAGACAGATGATGGATATATAGATGTTTAAATGGATGGATGGATTAGGTGATACGTGCTTTTTATACATGTTTTCAGATATTCTATGTATCCAACTACAAAATAATGCAGTATTATTATTACTTTCATTTACCTTGTATGTCAGATTCCAATTTAAGTTACAGCGCTATAAATGTGTATATGATTTACATTTCTTATGAGGGTACTGTATATTGTTGTATAAGTTACATGAAGACGAATTGTATCTGTGTCAATTTGCTTTATAAAACTCACCAAAAAGAAATAAGTTGGGTTTATCTTTATTCTTGTGTGTGGGTTGGTACAGTTTTTCAAATTGGGTTAACGTGTGGGTCATTTAGTGAATATTATGACAAGTGTTTATTGAATTGTTTAATTAAAACTTTTGTCCATCTCATATGAAATCGACTTCATGGTTCATAAAGTTTTTCAAACACCCAGAAGTTCTATTCCTAAGCTTCTTTAGCTGGTTTATTTCCTTTCATGAGTCATACTAGTAGTACTGGATGAACTGCATAATTTGAGTGTGTTGTACTAGTAGTTTTCCCATGTTCAGTCTGTACAATTTATGTTATACATGTTGATTCCATCTATTAACATCAGTATTGCAGTATGAATGTCATTCAGCCAAAGCTCGGGAAATGAAAAACTGTCTGGGTGATGCTAAAACACTAAAAGCAATTGGAAAATTTGGTTTAAAATGCTAAAAACAAACAAAATATTAATTAAGATCATTCTTTTTGCATGTTTTAATATCTTAAAAATAATCTATATTTCACTGTTATGTTGTAATTCTGATCACAAATGTCAGTCTTGCAAAATCTTGTCCATAGGGAACACACCTGGCTCCACACACTTATGGTTCCCTGCCTAAAACTGTCACCCCCAACAAAAAGATCAGATTAGATTTGCCCGAACTAAGGATTTACCTCTTCAACAATGTCCTTTAACTCTGATCAATTCAATAATTGAAATGTCTTGTAGGAGGTGGAAACAGGTCGCACTGAGAACCTGTACCATGTTCTCATTAAGTCATCTCTTGTACCCACAAATGTTTTTAAATTGCTATGTTAATCTTAAACACCACTAAATACTCCAAATTGACTCCCAAATGTAGAACTTTAAAGTCACTTTTGTTGTTTGTTTTTCTTTTAGTGTAATTTGTTTTTATTAAAGGTCTGTGAATTCATTGTAAACCAAAAAAAGTTAAAATCCTCACTGTGTTCGTAAAGGATCACAAAATGTGTGTTTTGTTAATGAAAATAACAATTAAGTATTTTTTTTATAATTTTGTTGTCCTGATAGGATGACCTATAAAGCCCACCCCGTCAGCAAATGGATAGTCATCTGTTGTAAGTAGATTCTACTGTAATGTCCATAAAGCCCACCTGAACAGGCTGAAATGCAAAACAAATAAATCTCCTCAAACAGCTCATACACAAATGAGTCTTTTTTTCTACTGATACCAGTGTTATTCATATAACATAGTGTAAAACCCTGGGAAATCAGGTTGTTGACTGTAGTTGACCTATACAAATCAAACCAGAATGACAGTCTGGTCCATGTTGACTACTTCACACTCCCCAGAAAGGCCTCAATCTACTGTTAGTTTAAGATACTCTGGAATGCTCTGGCAAACTCATGTTGTGCTTTCAACACCAGTCAAAGAGATAAATATTCCCCAGTTGACGGGTTACACAGGCAAAGGTTCACAGTATTACTTCCTCAGATTTACCCTGGATGATGGTAACAGCAAATCATCACCAACACACCAGATACCGTATGTCTAACCACAAGTTGTACGTCTTTGTCACTATTTTCCACAAATTGGTATTTCATTCACTCTCCTAAAACAAAATCCTCAAATCATAATTTTATTGTTTTGATCTATACTTTTTTAACCTACATAATTGCTGGAATTTAAAATGTTATACCATTGTAATTGTTACTCCTCCATTATATGTCAAGGGATTTGGCTGTTTGATATCATGTATGAAATCCTCAAAGTGCAACGTTCCGCCATCTAGTGGCACCTTAGGTCCCTACACTACATGGCCAAAAGTATGTAGACACCTGCTTGTCCAACATCTTCCAGAATCATGGCCATTAATAGAGTTGGTTCTCTTACTTGCTACTATAAAAGCCTCCCCCTCTTTTCGTTAAATGTTAGAGCATTGCGGCAGAGATTTGCCTCTATTCAACCACAGGAGCATTAGTGAAGCTGGGCACTGATGTTAGCCAATCCCTCCTGGCTTGCAGAGGCCATTTCAATTCGTCCCAGGGGGTTTTAATAGGGCTGAGATCTGGGGCCTGTGCAGGCCAGTCAATATATTCTGCTCATGACAAAGCATTTCTGTAATGACCTCACTTTGTGCACAGGGGCATTGTCAAACCAAAACAGGAGGGCCTTCCCCAAACTGTTGACATAAAGCTAAAAGCACAGAATTGTCTAAAGTGTCATTGTACACTGTAGCGTTAAGATTTCCTTTCACTGGAACTAAGGGGCTTAGCCCAAACTATGAAAAACAGCCCCACATCATCACTCCTCCTTCACCAAACGTACACATTGGCACTATGCTTTTGGGCAGGTAGCATTCTTCTGGAATCCGTCAAATACAGGTTCGTCCATTGAACTGACAGATAGCGAAGTGTGATTCATCATGCCAGAGAAGCATTTCCACTGCTCCACATTTCATTGGTGGCGATCTTTACACCAGTCCAGATGCCATTGCCGATAGAGGTCTTAAGCCTGCGTGTGGCTGCGCAGCTATGGAAACCCATTCTCCCAATGAACAGGAACTTCCTAAGGCGCTTGGAAACTCGGTACTGAGGGCAGTTGAGTTTTATTGGCTACACGATTCAGCACTTGACTGTCTCGTTTTATGAGCTTGTGTGGCCTAACACTTTGCGGCCTGTTGTTCCTCCGATTCCAGAAGCGTATCCAGAAATGTGTTGGCATAGAGGGGGAATCACATTTTAAATGTTTCACATAATTGTTTTATTATTACTATGCATTGGGGCAATGCACCTGCTCCTAACATTGGGGGGGGGGCTGTCACCCTGTTCTGCCCTTAGTGTGAGTTCCTCAACTAATGCTACTGAAACAGTTATTCCAGTGAACAGGTATTTACCCCAGTGAACAGGATTTTATTGGGAGTCTAGAAATGCAGTCAGCAGCATTAGAAATCCAAAAATATCTTATTTTTTACTATCATATAATTTGTACATAGAATGTGTTTTATTTTTGTGATTGGCATGTGACTAAATGTAGTTGACATGCTTTTTTAAACATTAAAGAAAGTACAATAATGAATCTTCTTTTTTGTTGCCTTTTCCTGTCTGGCACCTGTCCAGATTCAGTGGATACTGAAACACAGTAAATGGGACTCTACAGGCCTAGCATTTCTCAAACCAAATCTAAAACAGACATGACCATGACATTCATTCCATCATTGAATCTCCCGGTTACAACTTTAATCAAATGGTCCATTTAGAATTTATGATAGAACTGTCATGACGAGTAGACTAATCTACATGGTTTTCTGAGAATCATATCCGTTTGATTCTAAACCTTTACAGACAGCGGTGTTGTCGTTAGGCCTGGGATTCCGGGGCTATAGCCCCCAAAATAATAATAATAGCCCCTGATCTATTCATGTATCATTCCGACAATGCATTATTACAATATAAACATGCAGGCCGCTAGCATGTACATCGATAGTTTCCTCCAACATGTGCATTCAAAACCCTGTACTTTCTGCCCGGGGGGCGGAAGGGGGGGCTAAGCCCCAAAATAATTGTGATCCTAGCAATGCCTCTGCTAGACAGTGATTTCCTAAGGCCTATTAATAATCTTAACAGAACGTTCTTAGGGGAGAACCTAGAGCTAGTGATTGTTATTGTACCATATTATCATGTGCTTAGGCTATTCTCTGCCTCAGAAGTCATACGGAATTGTGTTTTTTGATTGTAAATACTTAGTAACATTGTTTTTGCCTTTCAGTGATAGGAAGTGACCAGCTGTGAGCTGAACTTCTTGCACACTGATTTGAGCACCCAACAACTTTATTCGTGCTCTTCAAAGTCTCCTTTATCACTAGAAAAAACTGCTTCTCCATATCCCTTTACCCCATCTACTTTTGCAATAATGTAGGCTACCACTTCTTTTTCAATTAGGCTATCCACGAAGTTCTCAATATGGATTTCTTTACAAGCACACAGTGCCAGCCCTAGCCTTTTGGGGGCCCTGAGTAAAATTCTAATTAAGGGCCCCTCTCATCTATTGGTCTGGGGCTCACTAGCAGTCTGGGGACTCCTAACGGTTGGGAGCTCTAAGCAACTGCTTACGTCGCTCATGCCTATGGCCGGCCCTGTCAGCACATGTTAGGTTATGCCTCAAAGAAAACAAAAATGTTGGCACCTAGAACTCGTGGTGCGTTGTACCAGACCAAAGTTGGACCAAGACGGGTCGCTGTCTCTCCAATATTTTGGAAACTTGCTCTGCACTCAAGCCATATTATGCGCACGTACCTGCTCTGCACACATACTGTGGCAGTGTCAAATTGTTTGGTCTGTATTTTTGTATGTATATCATATCAGATAAAGGTCTACATTATGCTGTAGTTCACGACGTCAAAACTGCTGCTCAGTCTGTTCTACAAATTTTCACTTCACATTAACTGAACTTTGACAAACGGACTTGTTGGAAAGGCGGCATGTTATGGGCGCCATTGATATTCCCTGAGCTCTACAGTTACAGACCATTCCACTGCCAATGTTGTTCTAAGATTCCATGACTAGAGGTATGCTCGATTTTAATTACCTGTCAGCAATGAGTGTGGCTGCAGTAGACAAATCTGCTAAATTAAAGGGGTGTCCACATATTTTTGACCGTTTAGTGTAGCTCGAACAGGAAAACATCCAACACTTTGCAGTGGTTGATGATACATCTACATTCCATGATATGATTATAGTGTTTGTAAAGCATGAGTTCAAATAAAAATATATAATAAAACATGCGTTACATCGTCACAACATCTACTTAAAAATATGCAAACCCTTCCAGTTATTCCTCCTCCCTCCAGATCAGCGTAAGGGGTGGAGTTCCGTATGGCGGAAGTACGTTTCTGAATATCTCAGTGCAAAGAAATTGATGCGAAATCATCTTTCAGGTTCTCTGTTTATCGGACCTCCTGCCATCCTGTTGACAGATAGAGGAGTACAGACCAAGTCCTCAAACAAGGGTTGGTTTACACAGAACCACTGGATAACTGAAAAGGTGTTTCGGAGCATGCCACTGCCACAAAAGGCTTTAAATTACTTCCACGGGTGTCGGGTGGGGATGTTGCTAGCCTCCTAGCCAGTAATACAGTCTTTTTTTGCAGCTACTGTTGCTAATCAGCTGTCTGAGTGCATTTAAAGCTTCAAAGAGTCAACTTGTTTGCACGCTAACTTACAAGATAACCTGAACTTGGAAGTAATCGAATGTACCTTGCACTTCTATACTCTTCATGAATTGTCACTTGCCTCAAAGGTGAATGCTACTTCGCAAAGCATGCTTCATAGCTAGCTGTTATTTGCTAACTAGCTAGCCACTGCTAGCTAACTGTTTTTGTTTTGGGAGACCCGTCCTTGTTAATTACTTTGCGTAATTGATGTCCATTGTTTTACTATCGAGTGACTTGCTTGTAGATGTATCTATTTCTTTTTCAGAATGGCTGTCATTTAATGAGAACCCTTGGCTTTTTATGGCTTGCACTTTTTGCAGAAAACTAATGAAAACCTTAGCTTGCTAACTAGCAGGAAGACTTAGCATTAGAAATCTAGCTATTGTGTGAGGTTTCAGCAGCCAATTGTATGAACTCACTAGTAATTAACGTACTTGCCACTGCTACCTGGTTTAATACAATATTGACTCTTTAATCGATAACATGGAGCTATCAATGTCAAAAGCTTTTTAACTTGTAACCTAGCTAGCTTTGTAGCCAACATTTAACATATGACAGTGTGTGTAACTAGTTAGGTCCTGATTGATAGCTTGTCAGGCAATTCAATTAACTTTCATCTAATCTCAACATGGTTGTCTTGACTTCTATCTGCCTTTGTTATTCAATAAATGCGTGCTGACTTGTATTGCCCACTTTAGGTGCCTAAAGTGCTACCTCTATCAAACCGTAAAATACATCCTTTGTTTTGTTTGTCTTGCAGGTGTGAACTGTAATCATTGTGTGTCTGTGTCTGTGTCTGTGTGTGTGTGTATGTCTGTATAATAGGGCCCATGTAAGAGGGAGTGAGTTTGTTGCCTTCTTTGGGTGAATATCTCACTGCCCTGGACATGATGGGCCCAAGGCGGAAGTCAACCAAGACACAGCTCGCCGGTGGGGGAGCTTTGGACCCCTTCCGACTGGAGGAGCCCAAGGACTACATCAATGAGCTCTCCCATGAGGTCCTCTGCCACATATTTCGGTCAGTGAAAATCAAAGAGCAGAAAAGTGTTGCCTCCTTGGGCAGAAAAAACGGCATCTAAGTATTTCTTGTAACTGTTTACCTAATGATCTTCTATGTGTTTTCGTGGGATCTGATTTACTGCTTTCTATTTCCGGACAGGTATCTCCCCATGCAGGATATCATGTGTATGGAGTGCCTGTCTCGGAAGCTCCTGGAGGCAGTAACGCTCTACCTGCGGGTGGTGAAGATGGTGGACTTGTGTGCCAGTCGCTGGTGGGAGTACATGCCCTCAGGTAGGCAGAGAGGTACATGGCATGGTTAGATAAAATGATAACGGATCGATTGTGCAAGCAGTCCTTCACAGAATAACTGATCATTTATTTTAAAGCATGGTCAAATTGATGAATCTAACATTGCAGGTGATATGTACAGTTGTTATAATTCATAACATCAAATTACTGTTGCCTTCTAACTAAAGATGCATTCTGGTATTTTTAGCCTTTGGCCATAAAATTGGCACTGTCCCGCCAAAGATCAGAAAGACATCAGTTACTATGGTTGGAAATTGTGGTTGAAAGCATGCATTTGATGACCATTGTGCTTGTATGTTACTGCGATGTGTAATGAAAAACAGAAAAGCAGCTCTTTCCCAGATGACTGAGAAAGTCAGTGCAGGACGTGATCAGGCGGTCAGTGGAGAACTGCAGGGAGAGTGATATTATTGTAGGATTGAAAGATGTGGACGAAAGTGATCTGGTCAGATGAGTCATCCTTCAACATTCTCAACGAGTGGGCGAGTGCATGTGTGGCATTTGCCCACATGTCAAGATAACAGTAATGGCCTGAATGCTTGACCCCAGATGTGGGGGTCCGGAGGCTCTGTTAGGCTCTGGTGGGCGTTTTTTGGCCGCCCGACCCCTTAATGAGACACAATGTCTGTTTTGAGTGATTCAACACATCCAGCCCCAATGGGGAGCTTAAGAAATGTTTTGAGAAATTCTGCCTAACTCCTGTAGTTAACCTCCTGTAACTGTTGTGGCATCGTGCAATGGAGCAGGATTCACAGACTCCAGTTTCCTCATGCTGCTGAAGAAGATGCCTGACCTGGAGCAGCTGTACGGGCTGCACCCCCGTTACCTGGAGCGCCGCCGGGTCCGAGGCTATGAGGCCTTCAGCATCCCAGGAGTACTGGAGGCTCTTCAGGCCTGCCCCAACCTGCTGGTGAGTGGTGAGGGACTCTTATGGTGAGATGATCTCCAGTGCCGTTTAGGTTTCCGTCAGTCGTTATCTCCCGCGTGCCTCTGTACTAGAGATGTTGTTTAACAATGTGTTTGTGCAGTTAGTCTAAGATGTCTCCCTGTTTCCCCAGGGAGTGGAGACCTCCCATCTGGAGCTGGTAGAGGCCATCTGGAACTACATGCCTCAGGTCCACATTCTGGGGAAGTTCCGCAACCGCAACGGAGCTTTCCCCATTCCCCCGGAAAACAAGCTCACCATCCCCATAGCAGCCAAAATCCAAACCCTGCATCTGGTTGGTAAGTGGATCAATAACTAGGCTAATATCTGCATTGTAGGCGGGGTAGAAATTGCTTCTCTTGTACTTAACAAAATATTTACCAGGCCAATAACGGCCACTACATGGTTCTCGCTCGTATTCTTCTGTCCATCCCAGGGGTGAATGTTCCAGAGATCCCCTGTGTGTCAATGCTGAGACACCTGTATCTTAAATGGGTTCGTCTCACCAAGCCCCAGCCTTTCAAAGACTTCCTGTGTGTCAGCCTGCGGACCTTTGTCATGAGGAACTGTGCAGGCCCCACCAACTCCCTAAAATACGTGCCCCTAGTGACAGGCCTGGCCTCGGCCCGCAACCTGGAGCAGCTGGAGCTGGTCAGAGTGCCCTTCCTCGGGGGACTCATCCAGCATGTGGTGGAGGACAGCTGGAGGTCAGGTGAGCTGAACGACCATCCTGTTGATATCCATTTCAGTGAATTTTGATGTGTGTCAGGCCAGATATTGGGCCAGGTTCCTGGACCTCTCTCCATTTAACACACATTCTGTCCACTAGGAGGATTTCGCAATTTGCACACTATTGTATTTGGTGCCTGTAAGAATGCACTTGAAGTCGACCTGGGCTACCTCATCATCACTGCAGCACGCCGGTAAGTGAGTAACTGCCAGCGTTTATTCTGTGACTAAATGTGACGACCCGCAGGGATTAGCATGTTGCTTTGGTCTTTCCTTCTAGATTACATGAAGTTCGAATCCAGCCTTCCCTAACCAAAGATGGAGTGTTCTCTGCTCTAAAAATGGCTGAACTGGAATTTCCCCAGTTTGAGACGTTGCACCTGGGATATGTTGATGAGTTCCTATTGCAGTGTGAGTCAGTCAGGACATAGGCTCTTATGTACAATCTAGTGTTTAAGTCAAATAAATATCTTATTGTCCATAAGTAACTGGTACAAATCCCAGGCATGACACTCCTTTGACCTCTACATCTGTATCCCATAATTCACTTTTGGAAATGGTTTGAATAAGGGATACAGTGTTTTTAATCAGTAGGCTGTGGTTGTGCTTTTTGATGAACTGTGTTGATTTTGATGTGATCTGTCGCTCAGGTAAAATGAGTCACTCCGAGCTGGTCAAGTATGGCCTGGCTGACGTCATTGAGAACCCGGGTATAATCACCGACATCGGGATGAAGGCAGTCAACGAGGTGTTCTCCTCCATCAAGTACCTGGTCATATACAACTGCCCTCACCTCCACAACCCACACAACTGGATTACAGGTGATTACCCAACTTTCTGTTTGGGATTCTTAGTCTTTGTATGAACTTTTTCCTGCTGTGTTTATTTCTGATTTAAACACACTATGTCTGGCTCAAATTAGACTGCATGAACTGTTGACCCTGAGACAGCTGAGTGTTTGTGTTGTGTGGTCAGACCACTCGCGATGGAGTCGCCTTGTGGATTTGACTCTGGTACGTTGCCATGCCATCAAGCTGGAGTCGTTCAGTCAGTTCATTGAGCTTCTGCCCAGCCTGGAGTTCATCTCCCTGGACCAGATGTTCAGAGAGCCTCCCAAGGTCAGTCGCCTTCCCAATCATTGGAGTGATATACAGTTTAATGTAGGCCACTTGGCAAACATTTTGATCCCAATAATTTTTCAGTCTATCATGCACTTTATGTACAGGTGGCACACCATGGCCTATAAAGTTAACACATGATGGGTCCTGATGCCCCCTGTCTCTGCCCGACCTCTCTCTCAGGGCTGCGCTCGTGTTGGTCTGAGTGCTGGCACCGGGATAGGGGTGTCCTCGGCCCTGGTCAGTAACCAGAACTCCAACAATGACAACGACAACAATAACAACAACAACCACCAGAACAACAATAACGATGTAGCAAACATCCCACCCCACGACAACGGGGAGGGCGGAGCTGTCATGCCTCCACCTCAACACATGGCAGAAGGTGCTGCCCACTGGCCTGGTTAAAGTCCTACTGCTTTTATTTCCCATGTCATCCAGCTTCTCTACTACTTACCTGAACTGCACACTGTCTATCATACTACTTAGAATGGACTACTTACCAAAAATAACCGTGGTATGCTTGAAATGAGCATTGTGTTCCCACCCTGTTGCAAAGGCACATTCTCTGTTTTCAGTTTTACCATTTTCCGTACTGAAATTTGTTTGCCATCCTGGATATTGTTGCAGACGTAATCTATAATAAATATTTTTGTGAATACACCCGAAAGGCTCAAATGTAGAACAGAAGTACAATAATCCAGATAGTAATTGTTCTAGCACTGTTACGGAGTTGGTCCAACAGTTTTCCTGCTGCGTTGATTCTGTGTTTGACCACGTGGGGATCTTAATGTTCTTCCAGACCTTCCTGAGGTGAATGGGGTGGTTCAGGAGGAGAACATTGAGGCGGAGGCGCTGGTCCAGGCCTGGCCAGCTGAGGAGGAGCCTCCGGGTCCCAGTCAGCCTGCTGCTAACCCACGACCAGACAGCACAGACCAGGAGCAAGCAGGTCTGTACGGGACCAACATTTCGCCCAGTTTGATTAACCACTGACCTCCATTGGAGAGACCTTTCCTCTCCATTTTGCTTTTGACTCATGTTGCAGATGCTCATGTCCAGGGTGACTTACAGTAATGATTGCATGCATTATCTCAATATATTATCTTCATGCTGAAATCACCGTGCTCTACCAACTGGCCTGCATGGCTCCCCCTCATTCTGTCTGTTTGCCCCCCCTTGTCCCTCCCCGCGGTAGGTCCGAGTGGTGTTCAGTGTGTGGTTAAGAAGCCTCCCGTGGTGCTGTGTGACTCCGACAGTGAGGACGAGGAGGCTCCGGTCCGTCCCCCACAGGAACACCCCGTCTATCCCTCCGACCCCCCACGGCACCCGGAGCAGACGGCGGGCGCCGCGGAGGAGACAGCCGCCACACACACCAGTGAGTCTCACGTTCGCCGGAAGCGTAACGGACGCCAACCTTCCGTCCCGGCCCGCGCGGTCGAACGCGGCTTCTGGGGCCCGGCTTTCAGCGGGTGCCGTTTGTGTTCCAGGTAAAGGAAAGACGCCCCTCCGTCGGCGAGGCCCTGCCCTCCCGGAGCCCAGCTGTGAGAAGGGCTGCCAGGTTACCAGCGAGCAGATCAAGGCCGACATGAAGGCCGCCACCGAGGTCCCCGACAAAGACCGGAGCTCCAAGGAGCCGTCCGGAGCGGCGGGCGGTGCCGGCTGCTCCACCGGGGGCTGTGTGTGCTCCATCCGCTGGAGAGAGGACTCCGTCAATCAGGAGGAGCCGGCCGGGGGTGGGGCCGGGGGCGGGGGAGACGTGGGGACAGTCAGGACTCGCTGCACCTGCAGTAGGGCGCGCCCCAGCCCAGAGGGGCGGACTGGAGGTGGGCCTGGCCACCCAGCCTCTGCAGGGGATAGGATGCCGGAGAGGAGGCGGGGTCTGAGGGAGGGGACCGTGGGCCAGGAGTCTGGGGACCCTGCTGAGGAGGACTCCGCCACAGCAAGGGACACTGCTCCAGGGCGCAGTGGTGAGAGGATGTCAGACCACAGGGAGGCCGACGGAGAGGAGCCCCATCCCAGGGAGAGAAGAGATGGTTTCCCCAGGCGACCTGTCACCCGTGCCCGCAGCAGACTGTCCTCTGTCCCCCTGGTGTCTGAGTCAGGTAAAACTAGTGTGGCTGGGATGATGTCAGGAGGCCGTTGAGGGACGGGACTTTCTCATAGAGCTTTTGCTTTGTCATCCAGAGCTGTCCAGGTCCAAGCCTCGGGTCACGGTGAAAAGGAAACGCACCGCAGACAAGTCGACCAGCACCAGTGACCCGGTCACTGAGGACGATCATGTCCAGGTATCATCTTTATTGCAGAGTTGTTCCTCTCTTATCCTTCACGGTCGCCTTCCTGCTTCTCTGTTGTACCCCTTCATAAACTGTACACACCATGGTCCATAACAGTCTGAAGCACTAGAGCCGGGTCCTTATCACCCTGAAGCACTAGAGCCGGGCCCTTATCACCCTGAAGCACTAGAGCCGGGCCCTTATCACCCTGAAGCTGTAGAGCCGGGCCCTTATCACCCTGAAGCTGTAGAGCCGGGCCCTTATCACCCTGAAGCTGTAGAGCCGGGCCCATATCACCCTGAAGCTGTAGAGCCGGGCCCTTATCACCCTGAAGCTGTAGAGCCGGGCCCTTATCACCCTGAAGCTGTAGAGCCGGGCCCTTATCACCCTGAAGCT
>JACXGJ010011088.1:0-11648 GCA_016801105.1 Esox niger | reverse complement strand
AGCCCAGACCCAACCCCTACCCATCACCACCATCCTCAGTAAACATCTTCACTTTACTAGTCTTGTCACAGGAGTCTTTTGGATGGTCCTGTTCCTTACACAGCTGGGACCTCTAGGCCAATTTTACCAACAGAGACACACTAAAAACATATCCAATGGGTGGATTCAAAAGGTAAATGTTGATGTATTGATGGATTTTTTACAGTCCGTGGTTCATTTAAAGTCTGGCTTCTTAACATCTGTGATGATATTTGTGTTTTAGGGAGGTGCTCCTGTATTTATTATGCTATGTGATTCCACAATGTCTCTGCACAGGCTTTCATTCACAGAGTAAGTATTCACTTTTCATCTGTGAAAGAAATACAGAAACACTTAATCTGTGTTGGAAATGTATATTGCACCGATACATCTCTGGAAAAAAATGAAGAGACCACTGCACCTTTTTCTTTTCTTTCCAAAAAAGATGATAAGGAAGGTGTTGAGTAAGGGTTCAAATTAAGAGACCACTGCAAATTGAAGTGGTCTCTTAATTTTTTCCAGAGATGTGTATGATGATGTGGATATATAACAGGTATTATAGCAATGTGTGCACTTAACTGAGCCTTCGATTTGACTGAGATTGGATGTCAGACACAAGGGAGTGGGATGATAATGGCATTTTAACATTGCATGATGGTAAGAAACTGACTGATGGTTTAACTGGACAGAACTTGCTGGGCTGAGAGGTCCAATCTAGGACCATGGTGTTAAACAGGAAACAACCAACACTCAGAGACAACATTTGCTCAGTGCTCCCAACGGGGCTACATGAAGGCAGCAGCTTTTCAAATATTGTCTGATTTGTTGATTGATTGGAGGACTGGCCAGGACACCATCATTTACCTTTTGGCTGACGTTCTTATCCAGAGGTAATTACAGGGACAACTAGGACAACGCAAACTTTTCACGTTGCTGGCTTGGGGTACACAGTTTGTTCAAGCAAGTTTTCATTTGCTAGTCAGAAGCTCTAATCAGTAACTTGTCTACCGCCCTTAATCACCTCATGGAAGCATCTTGTTGTGTAAAGGTTAAGTTAAAGTAAAAACGCTCATAAATCTACATACAGCAGCCAGTTCAGGTTCTGACTGTCATGTTCTGTTAAACTGAAACAATCTTCAAAAGTCCCTTCAATTAGAAAGCATTTTCATTGATCAAGCTCTCAGTCTTGAACATTTTCACTGGCAGCTGTAGCTGTTATGCAAACTTGCAACCCAAACTGTCCTTGTCGGTTGGCCTACCTGTTTGTCGGATCTAGCTGAACCTTTTGCTAGCATATCTGTCTGTCTGATGAAATATCTGTCTGTTGATTTATCTGTTCTGTCTACTGGGATACTTTTCTGTTTGATGGCATATTTGTCTTTTTGCTGATATATCTGTGTTTCCATTTGTCTCATATATGCTGTTTGTACCACATTGTGTTTTCTCAGCTCGTGTTGTCTCTGCCTGTGTTATCCCAGCCTGTGTTGTCCCCTGCCCGTGTTGTCCAAGCCGTGTTGTCCCAGCCTGTGTTGTCCCAGCCGTGTTGTCCCAGCCTGTGTTGTCCCAGCCGTGTTATCCCAGCCTGTGTTGTCCCAGCCGTGTTTTCCCAGCCATGTTGTCTCAGGCTGTGTTGTCCCAGCCTTTGTTGTGCCAGCCGTGTTGTCTCAGTCTGTGTTGTTTCAGCCTGTGTTGTCCCAGCCGTGTTGTCCCCTGCCCGTGTTGTCCCAGCCTGTGTTGTCCCAGCCGTGTTGTCTCAGCCCGTGTTGTCCCAGCCTGTGTTGTCCCAGCCGTGTTGTCTCAGTCCGTGTTGTCTCAGCCCGTGTTGTCTCAGTCCGTGTTGTCTCAGCCCGTGTTGTTCCCAGCCGTGTTGTCTCAGCCCGTGTGGTCCCAGCCTGTGTTGTCCCAGCCGTGTTGTCTCAGTCCGTGTTGTCTCAGCCCGTGTTGTCCCCTGCTCATGTTGTCCCAGCCGTGTTGTCTCAGCCCGTGCTTGTACCGTGTTGAGTTTCAGCGATAGGTCTTCATCCATGGGGCCAGGTGGTGTATTTCTAAGGCTGATTTGCATTTTTTCAGTCTATCAGCTGATATGCAGTATCTGTCCGGTCTGCTGGCATGGTTGTCTTTCTGCTGCCATATCTGTCTGTCTGTTGATCTATCTGTCCTGTCTGTTGGCATACCTGTCTATCTGCTGCCATTCCTGTCTGTCTGTTGATCTGTCCTGTCTGTTGGCATACCTGTCTATCTGCTGCCATTCCTGTCTGTCTGTTGATCTATCCTGTCTGTTGGCATACCCGTCTATCTGCTGTCAATCCTGTCTGCCTGATGATCTTTCTGTCCTGTCTGTTGGCATACCTGTCTATCTGCTGCCATTCCTGTCTGTCTGTTGATCTGTCCTGTTTGTTGACATACCCGTCTATCTGCTGTCAATCCTGTCTGCCTGATGATCTATCTGTCCTCTCTGTTGGCATACCTGCCTGTCTGCTGATGTATCTATGTTTACATGTGCCTTCTATGCTGTTTGTATTACACATTATTTTAATCCCTGCCCCACAGGAGACTGTTGCTTCACTGCCAACCAATCTGTCCAGCCTAAATTAAAAGAATGCACAGTACCAAACATGACCAGTAGAGCGTCTGTGAACTGTCGGCACCTTTGTCGTCTCTGACTCTGGGATAGTCTCTGGGAAAATTGCAACACAGGTATCATTCCAGACCTATTTATAAAGGTTTAAGAAACGTCAACCTCCTGACCCGAGAGAAAATATATTTTTTTAAGAAAGTATTTAGAATCCAACAGTTTCCTCAGTAACACAATCATTTTGTTTAGGCAGGAAGACAAACTAAAGTTAATCAACTATAGTTCTATCAAAATTGGAGCAACCAGAGAGCTTTAGAAAACTGTCCTAATATACAAAAACCTACTATCAAGTATGCATATTGATGATCGGAATGTCAAAATGTAAGAGACAATTGATTTTAAATAGTGCCCAACAGGAGGCCTGATGCTTCTTGCCAACCAATCTACCTAAATTAAAGGAATGTAAAGAAGAAGACAACACTCTTGGATTTTTCACCCGGCATTCATTCTGGTATACACACACATTCACACATGCGTGTGCCTGGGCCTGCGCGCACACACACACACACACACACACACACACACACACACACACACACACACACACACACACACACACACACACACAGAAATAGGCATGTATGCTATTTCTGTCAAGACATAACAGTTTCTGTTCCTCTTTGCAGGGGTGTCTTTTCTTGCTGAAACTGGCATTGGTGCAGAGCACAGTGCATGTCCTCAGATTGCAGTAGGAGATAACCGTTTTCCAGGTAGGATTCCAAACCTATTGAGGTCGAAACAAATTCAAACTATCCATATGTCAGCTAATGTCCTTGCTGTGTGTAATCTATACATCTTAAATTATACCAACAGGTTTTTACATTATGTCTCAGTTTCAAATCGCTGAGCTGGCCAGAAGAGGATCTGTTAAAAAGGTGGATGGATCAACCACACAGCACGTTGCATACTCTATAGGCCCGACATTCAACTTCAGAATTAACACGAGGTAATGGATACTGACGCTAGTAAACCGCACTGACGCAGACAAACGGCACTGACGCAAACAAACGGCACTGACGCTGGAAATGCTGTTATTAATTTGTCAGCACTGCGCTCTACTGGTCATGTTTGGTACTATCCCTGTCCATGGTTCTGAATCAGCAAAACAGAATGTCTAGTTGTAATGGACCACGTCTGAACGAAAGTCCGCTGCTAACAGCTATAGGTTGTATTAGCTATAGCATCAATTGTTTTTTTTATGTAAAAGTGTTATTACATTACTAGAATCGAAATATAAACATGTTGCATGCAGCATAGGCGGTATGTGATGTAGATAACATTTATAGCACAGCTAAGATAAGAACGTGACATCAAGAGACTATCCCTTTCCATGTTTCAGATCTGCGTATCCTCAAGGACTGCCCGAGGAGTTTACATTTATGACGGTTTTTCGTATGAACGGTAGTACCATTACGGATAACTGGAATATTTGGCAAATGCAAGACTTGAACGGCGAGGAGCAGCTTGCCGTGAGGCTGAATGGAGAATCCCAATCTCTTGAATTTATCTTTGCAACACCTAATAAAATACATCAGACAGCGATCTTCCCGGTCCTACCATTCCTCTTTAATTCTCAATGGCACAAGATCCAACTAAACGTCAGGAGGCGTTCTGTTACTCTGTTCGTCGACTGCATTTTGACAGACTTTCAGAACACACCTGCTAGAGGTATAGTCAACCTGGATGGATATACCTTTATTGGAAAGATGAAGGACAATCCCGCTTTAACAGTACGAGTAAGTTCATTGTTTGGTAAACGTTTAGTACCCTCTTGCGAAGGTAAGTCAAGTGCCAAGAATAGGAGGGACTGGAACGTTGTGGTCATGTGCGCTTTCCCGCTCAAAATGTTCAAGTCCCGTTCAAATGTTTCTGCCCATAGTCTAGAAACTACATCCTTCCTCAGATTTGGAGAGTTGTACTGTAAACGACCGAGTTACTTCACCCCCTAAAATCTGCTGATATGCAATCTGTTGCGCTCCTCGGGGACAGTTCCTACAGATACGTGGGAATTGTAACACATAGGTTCTAGTCCATAAGATGGCGTGGCTGCCGATGAGAGAATGACTCTGGCTGCGGATGAGAGAAAGGACAAAACTACTGCGATAACACCGACATATTTGTCATAACATTGGCCAAAAACGGACTCAATAAAATATCGCGCTCTTAATGTCGCGCAAAACGGCCCTTTATGGCAGATTTCAATGTCGGTGTCCGAGTAAAGAGACAATAATTACATATATATATTTTCGCATTACTACTGTTAGGGCCAATTTAGTAGGCTTGTATGATTTTGCTTCACACTTAATTGAGAACACGAAGATTACGATTGGTGTTATATGATCGTTTATCAGTTTTGGGAGTGGAACTAATCGTGATGGTTTATAAGATTGAGGATTTGTGCTGAAAACGTTCAACAAATCACTATTTGATCAATTACATACTACGGTTGCGTAGAACTTATCTCTGAGTGATTATTGTTTAATTTATTTTCAGTTTGAACTCCAATCAATGCTGATTCATTGTGATGTCAGGCCACCACAGACATGCGCTGACCTACCCGCTAGGATGTCGGTAAGAACTATTGACGAAACAGACTAGAATCTTTGCCTAAACTAAACCTTCAATATACCTAAATTACCAAACAACATTTTCGATATACCATGTTCTGATGTTGGTATTTTCCATTATAGGCAAAGTAACAACAATAAAGCATAACAACAAACTGGTGTTGGGTCAATAAATCTCAAGCAACTGCAATTTAAATTACCCGCTATTATTTTTAATTTGCCCTAGACCCACAGTAATCCCTCCCATTTTGCGCACGTGCACTGTCCTTGGATTCCGCCAATCACTTCCCATAACCAAACACATCATGAATATACATGAGACTTCGGTGCCTATGGTACCTCTGGCCGTTCAGTTGGTAGAAACTGATTCAGTTGGGTGACTTTTTGTCAGGGGGTCCGTCAACCCAACTCATCCTAGAAAAAGGAATACTTTTTTACCCTATCTCGCCGTTGGGGACAGGGAAGACCAGAGGGAAACTATGGCTCGCGGGCCATTTTATGGGGTGCTTATGCTGCAGATTGTCCTCATTTGCTCCGCACAAGTAAGTCCTAATCGTACCTGTTTTTCTCTGCTTTCAGATTGACGAAGCAGTACTTCAGGTGTGTACGTCGGTATTACGCTATTCTCATAAATGTGTAGATTTGGAACAAACTTACAAGTGTCAATGAATATTACAGTTAGTAGGCCCTATTGCCCTGCTATTGAAGCTTTTCAATCGATAAGAAATAACACCACAAAAAGGACTATAATGCCCTGTTGTAAACACCTGACTGTGACAGGGCAAACATTTATTTTCATAATGCATTATTACATGAATTGATCAAATTGCCTCCGCCCAAAAGGTATTTTCTCGAGCTGCGTTGGCAACTTCTGCGTACTTTGCCGTGGCTGTTATACACCTGCTTTTACTGGAATTCATTAGTATTGGCTATGCCTAAAACAGGTCTACATGCTTGGATAGAGGCTTTTCCTTCCTTGTTAGGCACAGACTGGATCCCATGTACGCAGTTGCATGTCCATTAGCCTGCACTATGTAGAATCATATTAATGGATCCTATTGTTTGCCTCTCTTTTTGTCCAGAGGAGCCTTGGACCCACTGGACCTCCGGGACCTGCCGGTGTCCCGGGAATTGATGGTGTGGCGGTAAGTCCCCCTTAGACGTTATCGTATTCTAAATGATAAACTCAGTTGCAACTCACGCTTAAAATGGATCCTCAAGAGGTCCTCTACATGATCTCCCAACTGATGTTAGCCATATGCCGTGAATACGTAATCAGTGTTGGGTCCCATACTAGTTTCGCAAACACCGTGGCAGAATGTCTCCCTGGAAACTGGAAATTATACTGAGACTTTTCAATGCAGGCCAGGTCTGTGTATATTCTGACATCCACTGTTACGCCTGCGTTACTGATCCATCTCATTTCTCTGTTCCAGGGTGAAAGAGGAGACGACGGAGAGGACGGCCCTGCTGTAATGATAAACTTTAATGTTTTATGTACAATAACTACAAACAAATTATTATGTTGATGCGGTGCATATTGTTTTCAGTTACATGTGATTTCTGTTGGGGTTCCCACTGTTGTCTCGCCAGGGTCCGGATGGAGATGCTGGTAAACCAGGATCGTCTGGGTTGCCAGGTCTGCCTGGGGCTGATGTAAGTATCCCCCTTCAAATGTCTCTGACGCTGTGATAGTAGCGGATGAGTGATGCTGGTTGTCATTCTCAGAACAACCAGCAGACTTTGGCGGTTTTGCGTCACCTGCGGTTCAGCAGCCAGCGGATGGGACATTTCAGCAGCTGCACCTCTTGTATTTAAAGACAGGCTCTTGCTTTATGAAAAGGACCAGGATGAGATGGATATCCTGAAGTTCAGGAGGATTATGGCAAGGGAACAAAACACAAAGCAGAAGATGCTGAGAACCAAAAAGTCTATATGTTTTAGTCCAGAGTCACAGTTTATTTTCAAAGTTATACCACACATCATTTCACATACCGATTTTTTTTTTGTATGACTAAATAGTTTGCCGTTGGAAAGAAAATTGCAATACAGGCATCAATCCAGACCTATTTATGAAATCTTCACCTGACAGAAAAGCCAATTTTTGGTCAACAGTTTCCTCTGTAACACAGTCATTTTGTTCAGGCAGGAAGACGACCTAAAGTTTATCATCTATAGTCCTATCCAAATTGGAAAAAACAGAGAGCTTCAGAAAACTCATATTAATGTTGTGGATGTCAATATTTAAGACACATTTGGTTTTGAATAGTGATACCCTTTACCAATCAGCACCAGGTGACTTAGCCTAGACAGCTTATGAATATTTATTTCCAAACAGATATCATTACGAAAGGTCACTGCGACATGATCTTTTTATATTTCTGGGTAATTTTCTT
The DNA here is from genome assembly GCA_016801105.1 of Esox niger. Lineage (NCBI taxonomy): Eukaryota > Metazoa > Chordata > Actinopteri > Esociformes > Esocidae > Esox > Esox niger. The sequence continues at coordinate 4,032 of JACXGJ010011088.1, read as the reverse complement.
TCTGACACTCTTAAATCCTAAGTGAAATCGTTCCCAGCAATGTTTGAACTGGTGTTTTCTCTCGTCTCCCGTTAAGAATCCTCAGACTGGTGTGGAATGGCACCTGTCAGTGGGGCTTGTTTGAGTTGGACCAGAGGAATGTGGGTTATTAAGGCAAGCCATCCTGTGTCTCAGAGACAGGCATCAGATTGTCCTGATCCCCCGACTGTGTTGTGGCGATGAAGCCTAGTCCAAAGTAGATGCCAGCTAGACGAACTGAACATGATCCATCATAAATCAATGTAATCCAAGGTAGCATTTGTTTCAGCTAGTTTTGAAAATCAATGGCAGCAAAGGTTGAGGTGAAAGTCTATGCTATTCAGAGCTTTGCCATTGTGGCCTGTAACGTGCTAGATGCCTATTTACGCTATTTGTTGATTTGCATAATGGGAAGGGCATCATTTAGCCCTCCCCACCTGCACACACCTGTTTTAAGTCTCTACCACACTCCATTAGCCGTGAAGTGGACATAAAATGAACCGAAATACACAGCTACATTGATTATGAGATAAAGAAGACCAGAAATGGTTTAAGGTATTACATAAATAATTTCTTGGGTTATCCCACATTGAAGGTTGTTTGAAGAAGTTTCAATCCTGAGAAACATTTCTTGAAAGATATTCTTTTACGAATTCACACTACATATCAAAGCTTTCTAAATCTCAAAGCTTTGAAGAGCACAGTGGGATGCAATATATTTGTTATTAGATGACAGGCACAGCGGGTTGTGATATATTTGTTATTAGATGACAGGCACAGCGAGTTATAATATATTTGTTATTAGATGACAGGCACAGCGGGTTGCAATATATTTGTTATTAGATGACAGGCACAGCAGGTTGCAATATATTAGTTATTAGATGACAGGCACAGCGAGTTATAATATATTTGTTATTAGATGACAGGCACAGCGGGTTGCAATATATTTGTTATTAGATGACAGGCACAGCGGGTTGCAATATATTAGTTATTAGATGACAGGCACAGCGGGTTGTAATATATTAGTTATTAGATGACAGGCACAGCGGGTTGTAATATATTAGTTATTAGATGACAGGCACAGCGGGTTGTAATATATTTGTTATTAGATGACAGGCACAGCGGGTTGTAATATATTAGTTATTAGATGACAGGCACAGCGGGTTGTAATATATTTGTTATTAGATGACAGGCACAGCGGGTTGTAATATATTAGTTATTAGATTACAGTTTTGGCTGTGTTGTCATGTATTAGTTATTAGATGACAATTTTGGCTGTGTTGTCATGTATTAGTTATTATATGACAGTTTGGGCTGTGTTGTCATGTATTAGTTATTAGATGACATTTTTGGCTGTGTTGTCATGTATTAGTTATTAGATGACAGTTTTAGCTGTGTTGTCATGTTTCTGTTTGGGTTACATTTTTATGTATTAGTTATTAGATTATATTTTTGGCTAAATTGTCATCTATTAGTTAAGCTTCCCTTCTCATGTCTCCTCCCCTCATGTCATTTCCTCGTTTTCCTCATGTCCTCTTTCCTCACGTCCTCTCTTCTCATGTACACTCTCTGCAGGGGTTGACAGGCCCGGCTGGAGACGAAGGTCCAGACGGTCCCTTTGGACAGAAAGTGAGTAACTAATTAATCACTAATGAGCCCTTTAATGTTTCCGCTTCAGGGAACCTCAGACCGGCTGGTCCCAGGTCTTTTGTTGCTGTCCTGGCAATCATTCTGGAAATTGATGTTCAGAACCGCAGCCAACTGTGTTTTACCAGGCTATCTTTATTTCTATTGACAATAGGAGTATGCATGACATCACAATAAGATCTGATACTAGCAGGTTCATTGTCAAAGGACCATATCAGCTGGCAAGACAACGCTAACTTCCTCAATAACCCTCATCTGGGTGACTGAGCCAAGCTGCTGAACATCCAGTTGTCTCGTGTCGGCTGCAGAGACAGCAGGAATTACAATTACACCGCTTAAAGCAATTCCTCGTGAGAAATTAGCTTTAATCCCTAAACCTCTCCCCGTCAGAGTTCGGGATAATCTCCGTGGGGAATAAGGCCTGAGTAGACCCCAGTGTCAGGGTCCGTTAATTAGTGCACGCAAGAAAAATGTTTTCAAAACGCCTTGAAACAGGAACCACTTACTGAACGAGTCTCTCCTAGTTTCAATCGTTTTTTCAGCATTTTGGTTTCTAAAGAATATGAACTAGTCCTTGTTGGTGGTACATTTAATGGGTTAAATGCACTCTGTATGGGTCAGGCTTTTAGTTACAAGATGACACAGTTATAATGTTAATTCAGTCCGTCTGAGAGCTCTAGTCATTTCTAAGACAGTTGGCTAGAATACATAGTGTGTGGGAAACTGTAGTGTGTGGTTTTGATCAAATGAAAGAATGTCTTCATGAAGTCCCTAGTTAGAACAATTACTTAGTTCACTTGAATTGTCTAGGAAAGAATGAACTTGTGAAAATATTACAGCCGAGGAATCAAAAGGATACTGAATTGTTTTGGTTTGTGTTTGACAGAGATACCACTCACAGTTCCTAATTTGTCTAAAGATTTGCCTAAAATATTATAATTTAGGAATCAATTCAATATATGCAAATTTGACATTTGATGGAAAAACACAGATTTTTTTTGTGTAAATTTAAAGGAGCTAGAGAAAGTGATTTGATCTGTTCTGCATTCATGGCTGACTTTGTTGGCTTGATTTAGGACGAGTGGCTCATTCATTGCATTAGCCATTCACTTAACATTGGTCTTATTGGTGTGCTTGAGGCCAGCGGTATGAGTGTTGGGTTTGAATCCCCTGACAAGTATCCAAATAAAATCTGTATATGTGCCCTTGAGCAAGGCAGATACCCCAAACTGCTCATGTTAATCAGTCTGTCAAGCAGTGTGTACTAAAAATGTAATCAGCCTGAAATGCTGTTTTTCCTTTGCTTAAGGGTGAACCTGGGAAACCTGGACCACGTGGATTAGCTGTAAGTTTCATTAGTCCCTTTAAACCCTCTAATTTATTCATTTTAGCTGTAGTTACATACGGAAGACCTTGAGTGTCTGTCCGTACAACGCCGAAATGAAACACTTTAATGAAGCACTCAGTTTGTCGGCAGTTTACAGAGCCTGTATAAACACTGTAGAGCCTTATGTCATTGGATCGTCCTGTGTTTTCTTTTTCTTCGTAGGGTGTTGGAGAAGATGGACCCCCTGTAAGTCGTTTACAATATTTGTGTCTCCAACACATTTCTATACTAATGGGTATTATAACGGACACACTCTCAGTTAATACTTCTTGTGGTAATTTTGCTGAAACCAGTAATCCTATGGAAGGTGTTTGCCTGCATCCCCCCCTCAAAGCACCACTGAAGTAAAAAGGTGTTTTGTAAATACTGGTCCGTTTGACATGATTTTATGTGGTGTCTCTCTGAATAGGGACCCCCTGGGCCAGGAGGACTTCCCGGTGAATTGGGCAAAGTTGGACCGGCTGTGAGTAGCGGTGACCGACCCTGGTGACCGATCCGCCAGACGTTTAGCTTCTAAGTCAGGACACGGCCATTCTCCATGTTAACAGTCCCTCTTTCTAACACTGAACTAAAGTGTTTGGATCTCTGCCCTTTTATACTGTTTTAGGCACCTGTGTTAAAATATAAAGATCTCAGGAACAAAAAACATTGTATACTGGAACGTTTCAATCCATTTCATGCATCATATGTTTGGAATATATAGTCTTAGTGCAAGAGTAGGACATAGCCTCAATTGGCGAGTTCACTGTTAGAGGTGAAGGAAAGGGGCATTACTGATTGTTCAAGCTTCATAAATATGTCTGTTTCTACAGGGCTCCATAGGAGTGAGAGGACCGACCGGACCTCGTGGTCCTGCAGGGCCCAGAGTAAGTACCTCAGCTCTTCCCTCCTTCCACTTACACAGTCTGATATGGAAGTAAATACCTCAGCTCTTCCCTCCTTCCACTAACACAGTCTGAGATGGAAGTAAATACCTCAGC
>JACXGJ010011087.1:0-20553 GCA_016801105.1 Esox niger | reverse complement strand
CCTCCACCTCACTAAGAGCCAGTGTTTATTCTGTGATCTGAATCCAGTGAACAGGGATAGGACATACTTGGAACCATGCCTCACCCAATAGAAGTCACCAAAGCTATTTCATGAGGTACAATGCTAAATTTTTACCTACTCCCATTAGGTACTATAACCTTTCACACTTTGCCCAACTTTAAAAGATGCTGCTGAGATTGCTTACTGAGATTTTGGTGCCATAGACCTGGATGTTTTCTGTTTAGCTCTGATTGTTTTGCGAGTTTACATTAAGACAGCTGAAACAGTGCCAGTGAAGTGTTTTCATTGTGCATGCTTCGTTTCAGTGACCACAATTGTTTCGCAAGGTAAGTGACTTCCTTGATTTGCAATGTACTGCTCTCTGACTGTAGGTATTCTTTTGTAAGACCGGTACAAGGTTTGCTAAACCAATTCCTTACGTATTTGACAGCTATTGTTTTATGCCTACTTTGATTTAGCACATGCTTTTTGATCAGTAATAATAATAGCTGATTGATTTCTCATGCCATTGGTAACATTATCTTCAAAAGAAAATTTAAAGATGCATCAAATTTAATAGGGTATAACAAAGCGTAGGTCTGAAGTTCATCAGCTTTCAGAGTAACATTTTTTCTGTTTCAGTCTCAAATACATGGTCAGTAGTTAGTGACATAGTCAGTTTGATACTTTTTTTTAGAGCCTAGTCGAAAGAGATGAAGAAAGCTTTAGAAGAAAGAAGGGTGTTCTTAACAGGGAAGATCCAATGACAGGTACTTTAGACAAAGTATTCTGACAAGAAATGTAAAAAATATTTGAGATCATCAGGTGAGAAAAGCTTTGTCAGAGTTTGGAATTTCGATTTGCACGATTGTTCATTTTCCCCTGTAAATATCTCTGAGCTATGTTTGACAGGTTACCTGATAGTAGAAAACAGCGTTGTGTGGCCTGGCAGTCCAGTTGTCTAAGCCTCACCCTCTAGTGCACATGTACCCCTGCAGCTTGAATTACAGTCTGGCCTGTCACTCTTTTTGCAAAGGAATCTCTTCACTGTCGCTATCCAATAGCATTAATGCATGTACGATTTAAAAAAATATATACTGTTATTGGCTAATGCAGATTTTTAGGATGAATCAGCTGTACTGACTTTATCTAAGGTATGCAAGTATGATTTATAGCACATTGAATCCTACACTGAATAGGTATTGCATATTTCCTGTGAGAGATGCAACAAATATACAGTGTACTTTAAAGTGATACGCCAGATTAATAGTCTTCCATGTAAACTGTGGTTACTATTTTGTGATAACGGGTTGTTTGAAGTTCAGTGTGCATGCTCATGATTAGTGCCTGGACACAGCTGTATATTAACATGTTGGATTTGATTTATTTTAGAGTTTTGGGCATCTTTCCAAATACAATTAGCTCTTTAGAACGTTTGTTCTCCCTTGGTTGAGCACTCAAGACCACTTGATTTAGACTACATAACTTAAGGTGCCGTCAGCCCAAGAGGTTGGCCATTTTTTTCCTGATAGTTTCACAAATAATGGCAACATTCCATGTGGCTCAAAGCCCTCAAAGTAATTTTGTTTGGTGCTCCAAGGACTGTGTTTAACTGGTGCCTTGACTGATAAGGTAAGAAGAAAAATTACTACGTGCTTGAGGCCAGTGTTGTTAGATTGCTCTTCATTGTTTAAGATGGCTCTCAAATGCCTGTTTTTAATGACCAAACATAGGCTTACTATATCCCCCAGTCTTTGGCTAGCATATAAAGCATTGACATTTAATTCAGAACTTTACAACAGAAGCAGTTTCTGAGCCCTCAACAGATATGGTCAAAATAGTCCTTGCTCCTTAGTCAGTTTGTACACTGGACTGAGAAAGGAAAATTATTTACATGTTAGCAATTATGCCACATTTTACAACAGTTTTAAAAGTAGTGATTTTAATTGCCCTTTTAAACACTTAATAAGCCCTCAGGAAACATTAAACTTTCAAACTTATTACACAGCCTTGTGAAAAGAGACTATTGTTAGCATTTGTTGTCAATCAGTTAAATGCAGAAGGGATTTTCAGTGTGGTGGAGAAAATTATATATATTTTTTTACCTTTGCTCGACATGGACATAATAATGGAACAAATTCCAATGCATAGTTAAAATTCATAATTTAAACTAATTACACAAATTACATGGTTTTTGGGCTTATCGGGAAGGATAAGGAGTTAGAAATCCCAATATTTCTGCTTAGCCTGCTCTGGGTAATTTTGATTATTATGAGGGAACTCTAGCAAATTGACTCAGATTAAAAAATCATTATCAGTCGCTAATGAACATGCAGTATGGTTTGTCATTTAACTGTGAACACAATGTAGCAATTTTAAATAAACAGGATGAGGTGATTTCAGAAAACAGTTCCAATTCATTCTATATGTCAGTATACTCAAATGTCACAGTTTAATCAGTGAATGTCACCGGTATGGCTGCTGCACTTATAGAAAGGCATGAAGTAAAGCTGTCCATCTCTCTTCAGCTTGAGAAAGATATAGATTTTAATAAAATGTTCCTAGACAATCCAGTTGGACTGTCCATTTATTTATATATATATACATGCCAATCTTTGTTGATAAAAAGAAAACTATTTCTTTCAAATGTCTCTTGTAAACATTTAAAAATGAAATCACTTTTCTTCCATAAATGTAGGGGATAATAATAACCCTACCAGAGTGAGGAAATCTAATTTGATTGGTCCTCAACTCGTGGCTTAGTAATTTAATTTAGGTGGAGCCTGCCTCGGAGCAGGTTAGCGGATATATGGCCATAGAAATGAATGTAGTGCCCTCATATTCACCCTTATACTATATGTGCTGTGTTTATGTCCCATACCCCCCTTGAAAAATCACTTTGGTCATAATCCCATTATACATAGTGCAATCTGTGTTTACAAAGACCAATGTCTTGTCTACTCCTGATTAAAAATATAACATTGCTCTTCTAACTTAGATAATGGGGAGAGCTGGGGATGCATACCATAGGGGATCTATACCTAGAAGGTGCCTTTGCTTCCTTTGATTAGAGGGAAGAATACAGATAAGAGACAATGTTAGAGCAACATTCTGTGTTTGATAGTGTTAGGCCTTCAGTGTTTTGGTTCCGTCAAGATGTGTCCAAACTTAGACAAACTGGTGTCTCGTCTTCATGACTAGTTCCAATCAGTCAATCTGCCCGCAACAGAACCTATTAAAGTAACATTCGAGGAAGAACTGGGCACTGAGATACATTACTCTGGGCCATGACTACAAGGTCATCCACTTCTGTAGCACCAGTTATCCCAAATGGAATTCGGTTGACCAAACAAAAATGTATGTAGTTATTTAGGGATTAGATAAAAGTGGAGTGAAGAGAACAATGATTAAAAACCAACCGTCCAGGTATTTCATGACGTTATCTGTTTGAATTTTGAAGACAGAATATAATGTCTTCAAATGATTCCCAGAGATCAGTCTTGTTCCCACAGATGATCAGTCACTGTACTGGGTCTGTTCAAGCTTGAGCACGACTTCTATTAAACTATTGTCTCTCCCGGACATTTCCAATAACCTATAACTATAGCAGCCTCAGATGGACTAAGTTGAGCATTAGACATGGACATGGAGCCTGCAGAAGAGAGAAATGAAAGGCATTGGAGATCATTGTTCAAGCCAATTAAGCTGATTTCATATACATTTTAATGTTTTGTTGGACTGTCAGGATGTTTGTGTCCTCTCACAGACACAATTACAATACAAAGTGGATCTGACTAAAGTTATAGAGTAGAGGATGTATTGATAAGTACATTTTGTCTAGGTATTCATGGTTTATAATATTCCCCAATTAATTGAATGAGGGGTAAATGCAAATTATGGGCTATTTACAAGCAGTGGGTGTGATGTTTCACAATATTACATTACATAAGGGGTGATCTTCTATTTAGACTTACATGGGCTACATATAGAGGCTGACAGTTATTGTGGTAAATTATGGACTAACATTTAAGGGCTGTGACAACTTGCATTTGTTTAATTCCAAGTCAAGCGCTGTCCATAGATAACAATAAAACAGTATGTCTACAATAAAACTGAAAATCATGTATTAAGTGCAACATTTGATCACATTCTAAAATGTTAATTAATAGCAATTACAGAAGACTGAGATGAATCTAGGACTGAGTATTTTAATCCATCTAGGATTATTTTTATCGTTTGACAGCACTACTTTTATGTTTTGTGATCTTGTTATCTGACCCATTTTATTCAAGGATGTTTCTGTGTTATCTATGTTGATATAGGTAATATAAAGTAATTGTGAAGTGCCCAAAAAAGCATGTAGTTTTCATCAGTACACCATACCACCTCCTCCCAAATGGGCTGGTGCACCATGCAACTCCCAGGCTGAAAATGAGTCCCACTGCGGCCCTGTCTTTGATCAACCTATATTTTTGCTGCCGTGTGAGAATCTGGGTTGGTGACAGGCTAGACTATTTGTTTTATGAAGGAGCCAGTAGACTACACATACCAGCACAATGTTCACGAGAGATTCAGAATAAGTCAAGCACAATGGAAGGAACCAGTAATCTGAAGTGCCGATACGGCGTTGTAGCCAGCTCCGGTACAAATCTCCATTACCATATCTTTTGACCAGACTTATGATTTTGGTTAATTGGATAATAAATAAAAATTGAATATATATATATACATGTATATAATGTACTTCCTGCATACAATGCCACATTTGTTGACCTTCAGATTAAACAAAGAGAATTAACAAGATTCATGCAGCGAGGAGAGGTCATTGGCTGTATTTTTGGATGTAGTTGTAGCACTGCCAAGAGAGATGGAGGCAGTTTTTTGGGCAGAACAGCTTCTAGCCTGGCAGTGTTACCTAGGTTCTGGAAGGTTGGCGAAGAGTGTGTTAGTCTGATAGAGATGGCAGTCAGAGATGACATGCTGTCTCTTGGCTGTACATTTTCTTTTACATAGTGAAAAGATAATTCTTATTTTCTTTCTACTACTGAGTGCTAGTCTCAAAAAAGTAGACAATGTTATTTTCTCAAGTTTGTTTTTAAAGAAATACTATGTTTTGGTTATTTTCCAACACATATACCGTAGTGTTGTAAAAGAATATCTCAGTAATTTTTGCCAAAAAAGCACTTGTAATGCTTTGTATCTGAACCAGAAGGAACGAAGACCATTAGAATAGCTTCTTGCACTTATTCAACCAAAAGAGAAAGCTTTTTACATCCACTGATTTGATTTTCATTGATGAGAGGGTAATTTGTCTGACTGGAAAAAAATCTACTTAGTGTGTTTTCTCTACTGTAGAGGTCTTACTGGATCCCAAAATAAATATTCAATGACGTTGACAGAACATGAACATGTAACGAAAAAAAGTTAAAAAGCTCGAGTGAGGATTACATCTGATGCAACATATTTAAGGAGATACAGAGAATCTGATCTAGATTGTTAGATACTGTATGTACTGTTTCAGACCCAAATGAATCCATAATATAAAAATATGCTTTCTTTTTATAAATAGGCCATAACTAATTAACTCACCTGCAGAACTTCTTGTGTAATGGCCTGTCTCGTGGTATCTCCTCCATGCTCTCAAGACTGTACTGGGCGACAGAGCAAACCTTCTTGTGCCATCCTGGAGGAGCTGGACTGCCGGTGCAGGTGCAGGTAACGCCTCATGCTACCAGTAGAGACAAGGATACTAGAAAACACATAACTTAAAGATTTAGTTAGGAAGGATAAGGAGACAGCAATTGTCTGTGGCCACCACCTTCAAAACCATTGCTTTTTCAGGGGTTGTCTTGCTGTTGCCTTTCCAGTGCACCTGGAAAGGCACTTTAATTTCCACCAAAACAGGTGACATTGTTTCACAATCGCTTATGCTTCCCAAGTGGGCAGATTAATATTCCTGATGTTTAACAGACTTGGTGTAATGATTACGTGTTCCCTTATTTCTTTTGAGCAGTTTATATACCTGTATTCCTATGTGTAGCGGATAATCAGTTGCTTTGAAATTATATCATTTTATAGCCTTGTTTAAGGTTTGACTAGGAGATGTGTGAGGTTGTGATTGTTCCACCCATAAGGCGGAAATACATTTCAGAATTATATACAAAACTTACAAAAACAAAGCATTAAGTTAAAGTTGACAGATGTGTGGTTCGGCACACCACTGTATCAATACAAATAAAATAATTAAATACAAATCGATAGCCTACATGAAGTTCAAGCAAGGCAGTGAAAATGTTCAAAAATCAATATCAGGATGCTAAGCCATGACTGTAGTGCAGTTGTACAGTTAAAGTCTTGCTTGAGAGGCTGAAGTTCTTGACTTTTTTTTAAACTTCCTCTGACACTGTCTGGAAGGGTGATAACTTACCCGAACACTTCTCACTAATGCAAATGCGTCTTTCTGAGCTCTTTAGAACTGGATACAGTGAGGGCCCATTTAAAATAATGTTGTAATGGGCCTATACAAGTTTACTCTAATAAAAGCTCAAGCCTAACAAAGACACATGCATGCGGGAAGGCGGAGGAGAGAATTATGCTATTGATACCAACCAAAACCAACCACAATATGTAGCAAATGTGATTCATAAAGGATTTTCAACCTTATATTATCATTAAATATAATTTCTGCTTTTGTCTGTATTTCGCATATTTACACAGAAATCTGAGATCCGTGGCCACAGAGCGTGATCCCACCAGGCTCTGAGGGTAAGCTACAGAAGGCTATGCATTTCACTTCAATCTTGTTTGCTGTAAAATGTCAACTTCGCAGTTGGTTGGATCATATAAAAGGGTAATTCTGAACCCAATTTCAGCCTTTGCTCCGCCCCTACTATTTTTCAAAAATGCATTCAGGTGAAAAGTTGTGGGTGGGGAGAATTGTTCAGAAATATTCAGTGTGATACTGTTCAGAAATAATCACAGGAAAATGTTTGGAATGCTACAGGGATCCTAATTAATTTGTCAAGACAAGGAGTAAAAGCACAACCATTTTATGTTGCCTACACCCCCTGTTGAGATAATAGTGCAGCATCTTGGCAAGGTGCTTTTATATTTCAGTCAGAATTTAACCATTAATGGCAAAATAAAGCTTGATATACTACTATTGAACTTCATCCCCAAAATATATTACTTTTTTTTTTAAACTGCAATAAATTGAGACCAGTATTGATGTTTCATAATAGCCATGCCCATAACATCTTGCTCAAATGTTTTTATTTGAACAGAAAAAGTCTATTCAGTTTGTTGTGCACACAAAACAAATACAGTATCCTCTGTAGTTAATTGAACCTTAAGCATGTTTAACTTCTTTTGTCTCTATGATCATAAAGTTTGGACTTGAGTTTTAAAAAGTACTATTGAAGTATAGATTCTTAATTTAAGAGCATTTCATTTGAGGGTATTTGTGTACATATAAGTTTCAACATATAGAGATGATGACAATTTACATTATCCTCTTGTTTCAGGTCAGCAAGACATTGGAGAAAGTAATGTATTGGCTAGAAAAGGGTTTCTCATAAAATGTGTTCCATCATCATGTGTGCGAGCTAGTTATCGATAGATAGCGGAATTAAAACCTCTCCGTTTTAGAAGGTGCGTTCATGAGCACCGGGGAAGTGGGAAAGGTCCGACCTCAGTGTGGGAGAATAAACACGAACGCTTTTTGAGAGGTCCATGAATTAACGTTAGGTCTGGCATCACTAGACATTGGCAGCGTTTGAGATAAAAGATGAAAAGCCGAAATATACCAACTCCGAACACAAATAACCCACCACAAATGTATATTTAGGTCGTACTCATTAGCGTAGGTTATTGTGATGTTAAAGCATACATCGCGGTTTTCTTTTGTATAGCTGAGATAATGTTAGCCTTATTGGTTGCTAGCCTTGACGTTACTTAACTGTCAATACCGTTGCCTCTGTCGTCGTCATGTGAATGCATGAAACAAATTGAGTAGATGTAACTTCAAGGATTAAAACATGTTAATTTAACTTTTTATCTGGAAAGACCATTAGTTATAATGAGTTATTATTCAAAGTATGACACCATAAAGGTCATGTTTTTTTTTCTTATCAGTTTTTTCTTATTTATTTGTAAGCTTCAAGACCTATTTCATTCAATGGCCTTTGTGCCCTGCAATGTGGCCTTGGTGCCCTAAATATTTTTGTGACATGGATGGCCAAATGGCCTTGCTCCAAAAATGACGAAATTCCAAGCCTGTTAGACACAGAATACTCTCCAGGAGTTAGGCATGGATGTGTCAGCCTCTACCTAATCCTCAAAAGAGTTGAACAGCAATACAACAGAAGCAAGGCGCAAAAACACTAGTTATCCTCAAATAGAGAATGGCCTCAAAAGTGCCTACATAAGATGGCAGTGGTCTGAAAAAATATATTTGTGGGCAGATGAGACAAATATTAACATGCACCAGAGTGATGGAAAGAGGAACGTGTGGATAAAAAAAAGAACTGGCATACCACCTCTTCTGTGAAATAATATGGTGTAGGGGGTGTTATAGCTTGGGCATGTATGGCTGGCAATGGACCTGTCTGCAGTGATGATGTAACTGCTGATGGCAGCAGTAGAAGATATTCCAAAGTGTACAGAAACATTTTGTCTGCAAAAGCATAAGCAAATTCTTCCAAAGTCATTGGATGGCAAGTCATACAGTAAGACAACCACTGCAAACATGCCACCCTGGAAACTAAGAAATGTTTATGTTCTTAAAAAGTCTATTGGAACGTAATTTATTGATTGATTGATTTAAGGCAAAAAGACCACTAAACAAATAAGTAAAGATGCCTGCAATACAGTCCTGCCAAAAGCGTCCCCTGAGACAATACCCACTGTCTGATGGGGTTAATGAGTTGAGACTATATGAATTTTTGTTAAAAAAACATCCTTTTGTTTCCAATTCTTTTTTGGAAGGTATAATTCCTGAGCATACTTCCCTGTTGTTACCTGCAATATCATTCTAATTCAACTGGTTGCACTGACAGCATTTGATTAGGAGGACTTTAGGAAGTTATTTTTCTCTTTTCTGAATTCAAAGTGAACCTGAAACGAGGTAAAACTGAAGCATCACAAAGACCTCTCGAAGACCAAAGAGGACATTTTAACTGGTGCCACTGGTGTATGTTTAACTGGACTGACCTGTGCGACTGCTCCTGACACCGTTTGTGGGACATGGTGAGGTCTTGTCACTTTCAGAAAGCCCATTCCACAGTTGAAGACCCTAAGTCACTGAGTAATTTTTCTTTCTGCCTTTGAACTTAATCCTTTCAGTGGAGGTTTGGCCTGAGGCCTGCAGAGTCTATGGAAGATGGCAATGAACCAATAAATATGCATACAGGCCTCCATCTATTGAATCAGAAAGGTTTCTATTGACTAGTACTCAGTTGAAAGAAAATGATTTCACAGTGAAAGAACAATATATGGCTACTGTTGAGTTTTGAGAAACAAGAATAGTACTACCTTTTTGAATACATTTTGCTTGCGGAAAGGTTTCTGCCCATAAAGGCACTAACTAGACATCAAAGCCTGAAATATATTCTGTTTGAAGTCCCTTTTTCTACTTTGGTATTTCCAAAGCAGTTCATATCATTTTTAGACCACCTGTCTCATGAGTGCACATGCATCTTGAAATATGGGCTAAAGGAAGCCGTTGGAAAGACTTGCAGACAGAACAGTCTTTCATACTCTGTTTCACTATCATGCTATACTGTACAAATAGACAAATCCACTAATTTATTAACTAGGGTTGTAATCTCTTACATGTACTCATAGAGTTACTAGTCAGGTGTCTAAAATTTCAATCAGTAATAACTTTTTATTTGCAAAATTATTTGTTACTTTTTGATAACTGTGCCATTATGAGGCATTAGATGATGGATGCCTCAAATACATTTTCTATGTCATCCATATGGTCTTTACATATTTACAGGCTGAATCGATTGTCATTTTCACAGACATCTTTTGTAAATATAAGTATTCTCAGAAGTAATTATGTGCCTCTTCTACGTATTTCGTTCTTTTTTGCACTTTAGATAACCTGTTACTCTCCCTGGAATTAAATTTAGTCTGTAAACAAAATTTATTAATTGCACTGTGTCAGGAAGTAGATGCATGATCTGAGCTACCTGTTTCTATCGAGACATACTCACATTGCACTGAACGTTTGCCCTTATCTGACGTCTCGGTTCATGGGAAGGGTGGATTACTCAGTATTGATATTTACAATCTCCCTCAATTAGATTAGAGATCCATGCATCAGAGCAGATTAACTCTCTTGGTGTAAATACCCTACTTATTTTCTCTCCACCTTCATGGCAGAAAGTGACAAGGCGTTAAGTTGTGAAGACTTTATCCTTTGCTCTAGTGTTTGGGGTATAATTAAAACTGCTCACTCAGGAGAGTGTCACTGTATAGAGATATCTTCCTAAAGATGAGGTTCTGGCTACAGTATATCTACCAATGTTGTTGTCATAGCCTAATCATAGTAAAACACAATATTGGGGGATCATATTAATTATTGCCATACAGTACCTAGGATATACTGCATTAGGATAAATATGAAAGATGGGAAAACACCATTTACTTACCATGAGAGGTAAAAAAAATCTCACACTTGGGTAAATTCTGAATACTATGTTACATTACGAGGCATGTTTAACCTTACAGATGTATAAAGACTTTTTGATGATGCAGGGTTGGGTATAAACATCTACTGTGTTGTGTTTGTTGGAAATATTCTTTATGCAGTGTCCAGTAGTAGATGGTCAACACTTGAACATTTCTCTTTGTTGAAATGCTATTTTACATTCCCTGGGGAAGTATAGAGAGAAGCCAAGGGTAGTAGGCTAGTTGGTTTCCCTCTCTGTATTCATTGCTAACTGAGGCTCCTGGAGGACGAAGGCAGAGCATGTTTATGCCGACACATCTGATGTTTCAGTGCCTGTGGGGGGAACTGTTCTCCGTAACCTTGTGGCCTGTAGACGAGTAATTGGTCTCTAGATTATTCATGTTGATTGTCATGCAGCGTTCATCAAGCAACTCTAATTGACATATGGAATTCCTTCTTTCTCTCACCCATGTAAACAATTCACCCTCAGAAATACATAGAGCACAGACACTCACAATGTTTATTTTCTAGTGTATGTGTATGGCCTTGCAGACTTAAGATCTACTGCCATTATGTAAACAAAGTTCCTTGTAGTTGGTCTTGACCCGACTTGATTGATGGGCATTCTTAACAAATTGTTTTCCCTATATAAAGACAAGGCTTGGATTCAACCTGTTTCAGTGTTTTCGTCCGTGCAATTGTCCATCTCAGTGGGAAGTACAGTAAAAAAAAGATCAGATAAGTGCAAACTTACAAGACAACAATAAATATGTGATCCCTAACAAATGATGCATTCACCCAAGTTAAGTCATAATTGTGCCAGTCTTGTCGGATAAATTGCATTGTTAGCTAGACTCATGTCTTGAAGCATGTGTGCCAAATCTAATGACTCAAACAGGTTAATAGGTATAAACATGCCTTTGATAGCATCACCTAATGGCCTATGGCATTTTTGTTTTGATGGGGTTTTCAAAAAGAAAATAATAATTGTGCCAGTTGATAATGAACCAATTCTCATTTGCATCCGTGACCGAGGGAAATGTTACGGGGAGCATTTGATATTTGGGTTAACTATCTTGCTTAGGGTCAGAGCTACACAGCTTTCACTTCGGCAGTTGGGGGATTAGAACCTGGGACTTTTCCGACACAGGTCAGATGCTCCAACCACTAGACTACCTTGCTGCCCTGGCATTTGCCTTAATCACAGAATGACATTGATGACTGAATTGTATGCCTTTATGTGCCAAATCACACCCACATTAATGTTTTTTATGTGCCCTTTTTGTTTAAGTTTTGTTTTGTTCAGATTGGTCGGTCATGACTAAAATGGTGTGTCACACATGTATGTAGAGAGACTGATCCCTGGAGACTGATCCCCAGTCCCCTTTCCAATTTCATTGTGGGTGGCAACAAACCAGTAGAGGCCTTACCGTTGGAATTGGCGGCTCAGTGTTGGTGTCTCGTCACTTTACACCACGGTTCTCCGTGACATTTCCATTATGAATGTTTGTGGTCTGAAATGCAAGCTTATTTCCAGCTCTATTAAACAAACTACTGTTGTGTTTCTGCTTTAGGAATTACCCAAAAAACTGACATTTCCTGTCAAAAGAATAATATTGAGGCAAAAATGTATGTTAATATGTTAATGTTTGTATATTTATAGGATTCAAGTCTAGACTCTTTGTACTTGATTGGCAGTGTCTTTATGTTTTTAGGACAAATCTATTGTATTTATATGCAGTGGTATAGGCATATAATGAACAAATCCAAGATGTTGTCATGCAGGGGAACATTCCCATTTCCAGCTCAGCAGGTATCCATGGCAACCCTAATTCTGCAGGTACAGCCAGATCGCTGGTGGTAATTGCTTCAAACGGATGCATACTTTTACCAAATTGACCTTTATCAAAACCTTGAGCCGTATTAATCTGCTGTTTTGTCTCCATTAGTCTGACTGCAATGTCATCCTGATTTATGGTACTGTCTGAAGGCAGGCTCCACACAACAAGTTTGGAAACCAGCCTGTGAATGTCATCATGTTATCACGTCTATGAGAAAGAAGAAAACAGCTGACAGCCTCTGAGACTTTGCTATGGGTTTAGTGGTTATGAAGGGCCATTGATTAGATCATGTAATTCTCTTTCCAATATAATTATCAGTAAATCACTAAAAGTTCATTCAAAAGTTGCTTTGATATCAAGGTGGATGGACAATGGACATACAAAATCAAGGCTGACGTAGTTCTACAACACAGAAGGTTATTAGAAAGTTGGCAATGTTGTTGTTTTATTTTTTACTACATTCTATTAGTACCGCAAACTTATATGGGTCAAATTGGTTGCTTGAGAAGCTTTTTGGTCTTGTCAGAGTTTTGGTCTGGCTAGCTTAGTGTTCCTTGAAATACATATTTTATGATGCTTGGACCTTGCATGTATGAGAAATCCAGTGTTCATCATCCCATAGTTACAAGTTACAAAGCAAAATAATTATTCATATTTATGTATTTCACCAGTCACTCAGGTCGCACCGTTGCTTGTTAACAGCATTCTAAAGACCCCTCAGCCATACTGCTGGTCAACAGTTGAACTAGTAGAAAACAACTTTCCCATCATTATGTCAATATATATTTTTTCTTCTGGTATTTAATGTTTTATTGGACAGGAAACTGCTGGAAGAGCAGAGTTCTTGCTGAGTGTGCAGTAAATCGGATTTCAACCCACCCTGCAGCACAATTTGTGCACTGTAGGTTAGGGGCTTTGGCCGCTGGATCACCCTATGCTGCATAAAATGTATTTCAAACAGATGGCTGTGTTGTTATGAGCTGAATAAGTCAAAATAGCCATACAGCTATACCTAGTTAGCAAACAGTATATTGTGTCTGGTAATGTTAGCTAATATTTATTTGAGACGAATGCTCAGTTCACCCCTGAAATGAACATTCAAGACTATTATAAATGTTAATTTTTTTTTCAAAACTGATCTTTTTCATTAATGCTTCACTATAAAGATGTTTGCAACTATTGCATTTTATGAAGTTGTGTACCTAGAAGTGTGGTTGACACTCTACTGAACCAGAATCTTGGAAAGAGGGGACTGAGCTTGTCAGACCTATTGCTCGGCCTCCTGGCAGGCAGAGCAGTTTGACTAAAATGTCCTGTAACATCAACACCACTTTACATTAAGTCTGAGGTACTTTACATGTGTGAAGTGTAGTGTACTTGTCATTGAGAGACCAAGGTTCAAATACGGGTTTGCAGAAGAGCTTATCTGAACACACAATGTTTCGAAGCGGATAGCAGCAGAAAACCACGCTCGCTCTGGCATCTCAACAAAACAGGATGGTGGACGACTGTAAAAATGTTGCTAAGTATGACAGTTATTCTTGATTTCTGCCGGGATATGCGGATGGAAGGGTGTTGGCAGTGTAAAGGTGTGGGGAGTTATCTTGGCACACATTAGGTTTCTTACAACCGTTTAAGCATCATTTAAATGCTAGTGTACCTAAGCCCTGTTGGTAACCATGTGCATGACTTTATGGCCACATTTCAAATACACCATGTCACAAAGCACACAGCTAGTTCCATGAAAATGAAAGGGATTTCAGTTTACTTCAAAGGCCCATTCCAACCGGACATCCTAATGTCTCGATCCAATAGAGCAACTTTGGGATACAGAGCCAATAACTGATCTTATCTTTCCTAAAAATACAAATCTTATATCTGTATTAAGGTAATACGATTATATAGTATTATTTTTTTAATACTCTTTACTAATACTGTCTATGATTTACTCATCATTATCAAGGATGTCCATAATTTTGAAGTTGACTGAAGATCCTGAGATCATTTATATGTTCCCGGCAGAAGAAAGCAAAGGCATTAGTGTTACATTTTGTAGTATAAAAGTAGCGTTTTGTCAGTCTGATGTGTAATTACTTTCCCCCAGCTCACAGCCCATAGGATTCCCCTCCTCCCCCAAACTTTGGTGTATGCTCTGGCCTTAGATTTTTTCACAAAGGTCTTACTGCTGTCCCAAAAAGATATAGCCTAACAGTACTTGATAAATAAAATATTGTGCGTCATCATATTGAAAATGTAATCTGAAAAAGAAAAGAACCTAGTGGCAAACCCCCGAGAAGCCACAAACAATTTGTCTTCTTTCCGCAGAGGACACTTTCCTGTACATGTCTCTTACATAATCGTGACAAAGTGTTTCATTCGTTTATTTGGTATGTTCCACTCTCAGCTGTTTGTGAGGCTTTCACTGAGGACACATGTGTATGATAAACCCTCTGCCAACCCACGGGTTTGCCCTTGGCATATAATTACCCAATCTCTGGGAAACAACAGCATCACGTTATTTCTGTCCGTCATACGCGCACTATAAGGATGAGTGCCTTAGCTTAATTTGACTGGCTTTTTTCTTTTGGTATGACCCTAAAGCTGTTTGCTAACTAGAGGAGTTGAGAGGGGATTCAATTTGCTGAAATGACTCGCTAATAGCATTTAATGAGCTGTGTTTTGGCAGGATGATGTCTTCCGGAGCTTGTGTGCAGAGCAAGACGATCTGACACCACCCGTCTGCAACCCACCCCAGTGTGTGTGCTAAACAGTTTGTGCTAGGCGGTGTGTGTGTGTGTGTGTGGTGCTGATCTCAAAGAGCCAGCCTGGCAGGCTTAATGGAGGCAGATGTACTGCACCAAGATCTCCCTAAGGTCCTGTAGCTCTCAGGCCTGCCTCTGGAACGCTTCAGTTCAGGGAGACCCCAGCTATCTCTAAATCACCTACAGGGAAAAGCAGTTAATGTGTTGCTAGGAAGTCATACTGCCATGAACCAAGTGGTTGTGCTGGAAGATGAGAGCAGAACCTCTCAGAGATTCTCTGAAACAGACTTCATCAACCTGCCCATCTCTAGTGCTGTGCTATATTCTACGGTCTCAGCTTTTGTTTTTTAGTAAACTGAAGGATATCTTGGCCGATAAAGTTTAATTGTCTTAGCCCAGGGGTCCCTTGTGTTTTGGGGCATTTGGCCAGCACATCCAGTAATCAAATATGGTTGCCTTGCCTCCAAACGATCTAGCGACTTCTTGGTCGCTGGATGTGCTTTGGAGGATGTCTTGACGTGGACTGTCCAGAGTCCAATGGCAGTTGCCGCATTGAAACTGAGACTTAATCATAGACTGGATATCACAGAATTTGGGGACAAATAAAAGATGAACCCTGATTTATGCCAAAATGAGTTGCTCATAGATTCACGGTCTCCATTGTCCATCAAACCATTAGTTAGTACCCACGACCTGATTTTTCAGCCCTTTGCTTGCAGCTGCGTTATTATAAGTTCTATAAATAGCATATCTTAGATGTGTTCTTATCTGCTGCCGAATAAGCATGTCTATTTGATTGAAACCATTTTATCGTGTTAGAGTTCTGTCTTTGATCTTTTCATGGGACCAACTAATGAACTCCAGTCCAGGCTCTGATTCCATCTATTAATATTTGACAGCCTCATGTGAATAGCAGGAGAAAAAAATTAGATGAGGTTTAACCTATAGAGGCCGCTGTAATTTTCTATGATGCCTGGACCAAATGTCTGAATACATTATGACCACTCACAGGTGATGCAAATAACGTTGATCATCTCCTAACAAGGGCACATGTCAAGGTCTGGGTTGGTAAGTGAGCAGATTGGACCTCGTAGTCAATGTGTTGGATGCAAGAGAAATGGGCAGGAGTAAAGACCTTAGTGACTTTGACTGGGACAAATTTGTTATGGTCAGGCGACTGGGTCCGAACATCTCTGAAACAGCAAGGCTTTTTGGGTGCTCCTGGTCAGCAGTGGTGCGTACCTACTAACAAGGTAGGTACTCACCACTTCAAGGTTTTATTGTTAACCTATAAATTAATACATGGACTTGCTCCTACTTATCTCGCTGAAATGATCCAGCCATACATACCTGCACGTGACCTTAGATCACAAGATGCAGGCCTTTTAACTGTACCTAAAATTTCTAAACAAACTCATAGAGCTCCACTACTTGGTCTATGATTAAGTGTAGTCTGGCCCAGGGGCGTGAAGGTGACCAGAAAGGCCTGATACTGTCCACCCTTGCTGTCTTACGAGGTGGGCTCTCATCGCCACTGGGATACCCTCCCTCCAATGCCATTTGGGGGCGGAGTCACTGGCTTGTTGTTATCTCTCTGTTGCGCACTGGTGCAATTGGGCTGTACTCTGCTGGCAATACTCGGCCCTCATTCAGGATGATTGCGGTTGGTGGGTGTCACTTTGGTTGATGCTTGACAATGTGGGTGGATTGATTTCCTACCTGTTGGGCCCTGTCTGGGGCCTCCTCCGGATAGGGCCACAGTGTCACTGGACCCCCCCCGCCTCAGCCCCAACATCTTTATTATTGTGCTGGGGAAGTAGGGTCTACATTTTCCCTGTCTTCTGTCATTATAAACTTAGGAGGACATGAGGTCTTGACCCACACCTGCGGAGTACCAGACTTGACTCGTTGCGATCCCTATCCAAAGTCCTCCTGGTTGTGTTGCAGATCAAGACGATACCTGACGATTTCAGCTGCCACTCTGCTGACCCCCCAATCTGTCCCTGTCTTTTTTCCATCTGGTGATGCCTCCGATCTGGACTAGGTTTAATTAGACTCTGGGCTTAGCCCACATGCATCGATTAACTATTACAATTTTGACTCTTAATATGTTCACCCGTCGCAGCCAGAAGAGGACTGGTCTCTCCTCGGAGCCTGGTTCCTCTCTAGCTTTCTTCCTAAATTTTGGCTTTCTTAGTGAGTTTTTCCTAGCCACTAAAGTTCAACACTACTGTTGTTTGCTCCCAGGGGTTTAAGTGACAACAGCTGATGTAAAAAGGGCTTTATAAATTAAATGTGATTGATTGATTGATTGACAGTGGTTTGTGTGGTTTGAGAACAATCCACAAACTTGCCATAGTGTTGAGCACCTAAGGGCAAGACGGAGGTTATACTATCTGGTTCAAAATGACAGGTCTACTATAGTACAAGTCACAGATAAGTTTAATGATGATTACAGGAGGATTGTGTCACAACACACAATGCATCGCACACTGCTGTGTTTGGGGCTGCGTAGACGCAGACCGATCATTCATGTGGATGTCAATTTAACAGATGCCAACTACTTACACATTGTTGCAGGCCAGGTACACTCCTTCATGGCAATGGTGCTCCCTGATGGCATTGGCTTCATTCAACAGGATAATGCACCCTGCCACGCTGCATACATTGTTCAGAAATGGTTTAGGGACGCAAAAAAGAGGTCAAGATATTGCTCTGGCCTCCAAATTCCCCAGATCTGTGGAATGTGCTGGACCAACAAGTCCTATCCATGGCAGCTCCACGCAAACTATAGGACCTGCTGCTAATGACTTTGTACCAGAAACAACAGAACTCCATGCCTCGATAGGTCAGCATTGATTTTGCAGGACCAACAGCATATTAGGCAGGTGGTTATAATGTTTTGGCTCATCTGTGTATCTGCCATTTTTTATTCTTACTAACTAAACTACTGTTCCAGAGTTCAACACACTGCTGCCATTTAATTTGAGTTTGTCTGCTAGTCGAGGTGTGTGCTTCTGTCCTGCAGTTAAAGGGGTTTGGGGTTTCAAAACCTTACAGGTCTAATAAATGTTTAATAAGTCATTGTCACGTAATCTCTGTTATGGTTAAATGCAATAACTACTGCTCAGACACTCTTGCTAAAGGAAAGCCTAATGAGGTTTGCCTGACTTATAGTCGTGCAGTCTGCTGAATTCATATCCACGTTAAATTGATTTGGAGACTTATTATTAAACCTCCTGATCCGTCATTTGACTAATAGACATCATTTGACTAATCATCGAGCAACCTCAACATTTATATTACCCTCCCAAGTCTTTTTATTCTGCACCTAAAAAAACCTTTGAGCCTTCCTCTCATCTCAGTGTAGCTGCATGTCTGGAATGTTAAACTCACAAAGAATAGAGTCTGTTTCTCTTGCTTTCTCCTTCCTATGTTAGTACAGGGAGCTCACCATATACACAGCTCTGTTGGCTATCAGTTTATTGGGGTGCTAAGAAGAATGATGCTTTTACAGTTTCTCAGCCAGAACGTTCACTGTTATTTTCCCTGGACTCTATTTATGTAAATCAGACATGAGTTTGAAGTGCACCTTGTGGAAGTTGGTGTTTGCAGTATTAATGCTATAATGTGTCAAACCTAATTGCAACATGTGTTGATCCTCACCTAAATCTACTTACAATGTTAATATTTAACATTCTGTGGTAATGAACAATTATCTATGTAATGTAACGACCGCTGAAATATATCAAACAGAAAATGTCAACACGTTAAATATTTAATCCCATGTTTGAATTCCCTGTTAAAGAGTTGGACAAAGTTGAAGGTACAATGAGGGGTTTATTCTGTGTAATGAAGACAAAGTCATAGAGGTAGAGAAGACATGCATGTTTAGCTTTGGCACTCCAGATCTGAGTATACCACAACAGATTCCCAGACCAGGTCGATGGGCCTAATCACTGCTATATTTTCAAAAGAATCACACACCAGGTTGCCATGCTGATAATAACAGATATGGCTTTGAGGCTTTGCCCTGTAATTCTACATGATGGACACAAATGACATTGAGAGACTCCATCAGTGTTATCACGCTCTTATCTATATGGATCCTGTCTGCATGTGTCGCCATTACTAGCGCCGCTGCTGTCATTAGCATCGCAGCCATGGAGATGGAGGGCGGACAAGGTCTCAGCCAAACCCATCAGCCACTGGGAATTATTCAGCCCCGGCCTGGCCTTCTCCTCGTCTCTGGACAAGTCAGATCCACTGGCCCAGAGTTCATACTGGGAAGAGGGGATGGGGCCATGCCATCTTGCATCAGGCGCTTGATTAGAAAATCAATGTATCTACTGTGTAGTGGGAACACAATGGTGTGGGAAAGAAATATGGCAATGGTTAAGAGGGAGGGAATAGTCAATAGCCTTTCACTAGAGCCACACCATAGAGGCAGAGTGTTCGAATCCTGATTGCGTTGTATGGTCCAGGGTAAATGGATAGGATGTTGGGCAGAGCCGCTCTCCTCCAAGCGTGTATGTATCAGCTAATGCTTCCTGGTTCAGGAAACGGTGTGATAAGAAGCAGAACGGCTTAACGCGGTGTGCACCGGCGGACTCTTCTCAATCTTCAAGTTGCCAAAAACTACTGGGAATTGCTACAGAGAGTTAAGGCCATAATCGTGATCTGGAAGTAGGCAGACGAGGCTGTGTGTCCAGTAGGACAGAGAGCAGCTTCATGTTCATGATGTTGGGGACAGGCTACAGCAGGCTGGTAGGGAGGCAAGAAGGCCAGCAGATAGATATTTTCCAGGGTCCCCAGCAGGGCTGTGCTGCACTGAGATTAGCTGTTCCGAGGGCCAGTGTCATATTGGGCTTCATGGTTCATCAGGCAACCCCTGGCGGAAGTGGGCTTGGATGTGTGTGCCATGCTGGGATCCTCCTGAACTCTAGTCACTCTCACCAAAGAAAAAAGCTTTAAAGCCTGTGGTGTAACTAAAATCACCTGCCTTTCCACTTCCAGTCTCAAACTGGGAGGATGAACTGTAGCATGGTGACACCAAACAGTCATCTCTTTATAGAATGAGTGAAAAGGCATGGTACGTGTATACTGAATGAGTGAAAAGGCATGGTACGTGTATACTGAATGAGTGAAAAGGCATGGTACGTGTATACTGAATGAGTGAAAAGGCATGGTACGTGTATACTGAATGAGTGAAAAGGCATGGTACGTGTATACTGAATGAGTGAAAAGGCATGGTACGTGTATACTGAATGAG
>JACXGJ010011086.1:7583-20654 GCA_016801105.1 Esox niger | reverse complement strand
GGTGTACAGATGGTCGTCAATTGCAAATGGTCATAGTGGAAATTCCAAGGGTTCTTTTCACTCTTATCTCCATCCCATAATGATAACTGTGCGTGTGCGTGTGGGCGTGCGTGTGTGTGTATGGAGGGGGGTGTGGTGGTATGGGGGTGACGGAGAGTTCACCAAGCTAAAATGCAATGTCTGTGTGTCCATCTAGGAAAGACTGAGGCAGTGATTATAATTTTTCTTGCCCCTTCTTTCATCTCCAATCTCCAGTCCAATCTGTCTTACACAATGGTGTCTCATTCTGTCAAAGGGGAACATTGACATTCCTCACTAAATAAATGTCTCCTAGTTTTTAATCTAGTTAATGGTTAACTGGCAGTGGTAAAGCCCTTCTGTTGGCCGGCTGACTGTTAGACAAACTGTGTTATTGCTTTAACTGAGGCCTGACCCTTGAGGGGTGTTTTTGAAAAAAAAGAGAGGTGGAGGAGGAGAAGAAAAGGAAAAGAAAGAGTGACGAGGAGCAGAGGTAATGTAGAAGTGGGGGTGTCAGAGAAAAAAGCCAAACGGTGTGTGTTTTTATGTTGATATTTGATCAAGCTGGGTTAATGTCTCTCTCTCTGAGAAAAGGGGCTTCCTGGTGTGTTAGGTGAGAGGGAAGCCAGAGTAACATCAGGTAACAGATCGTATGTCGTCTGCAGGGCTAGACTCGTCAGGTGACTGCCACAGGAAAGTGTCTTTGTGTGTCAGTGGAGTAGCTTACATCCTCTTCTAGGAATACAACAGGTCCAAAGGACTCGGTCTCTCCAGCGTAGCCAATAACGCCTGTGTGAACTTTTCTTTGACGGAGGTGGCGTAGTGGGTTAGAGTTACAGATGTTACAGAGGAAAGACAGTTAATATTGTCCTCAAGTCAAATGTGTTGTCCGGCTTCTAACCTGTTTGTGTTTCTCTCGCATCCTTGACCCCAACCCTGTCTCTTTATTACATTCATTTACTGCTCCCTCACACTCGTCTCGCCATCTTTTTCATTTACATTTGTTTCAACCGCTCTTCTCTCTCTGTCTCACTCACGTTCATTCATTGTCTTGACACCGTTGCCACATATTTTCCTCTTCGTGTCTTTCACCATCTTACACACCTGTATCCACATCCAACACACTGTTCAACCCGTCTGCCTGTCTGTCTGTTTGCCTTACAATTCTCTTCAGGTTCTCCTCCATCCACCTGTCCCGTCCTCTGTCCCTCTCCATCTCGTTCTATGCCACAGACAGATGTGAGAGAAGTGTCTGCAGCGTCTGTTTCTCATCACCATCACAATAGGCTCAGCAGCAGGAGGACTGTGGGAGGTCTCAGATCCTGATTTAATTCTTATTTTGATTGACATTTCCACTAATAACTCTAATCGGGCCGGGAGGGTTTAAAACAGAGGCGATTCCCACAGAAACCACCGTTAGCTGGCATGTCACTTCTCAATATGAGTTGGCAGAGAGAACTCTCAATCTATGGCATTCTCTCTCTCTGTCCGTCTCTTTCTCCATCTCTATCTTTTTCTATCCATCCTTCAGACACCACATCCTTCTCTCTATCCACTGTCTATGGCTGTCTCTCTCACTCTCTGTCTGTCTCTCTCTGTCCTGTCTCTCACAGCGGAAAGCCTTGTTTTGTTGTTCTCGGACAGATCTATTTCAGCCCTTAGGGCTCTTCTTCAATGGATTGGCTATTATTTTCTATTGTGAATGGCCTTCAAAGTACAGACCTACATGTAATACCTATCATTCTTTTTATTTATTTCTATTACCTTGATGCTACACAAAGTGTCACATTTCATTGTTGATTTGAATTAATCTAACCCAATAGAAGTAGTGCCTTGCATCCAAATGAATATTTAATGTTGAATCAATAGCATTCACTTGGTTATGACTCCTAAATGCCGAATGATTCACAATTACTAGTCCATCTGCTGTGTGTGATTGATGGTGATTCTACCGTCAAAGTTGTACTTACAGACTCTAAATTGATTCCTGACTGTTGTAATGGGGAACTAAAGTAATTGTAATGCACCTTGTGGGCGTCCGTCTTGCTTTCCTGGGCGGATGGATATCAGTGATCATCTTAAAGTTGATTCAATCAGAGGAGAAAAACAACCTGGATATGAAGCTGAGATCTGGTGAGCATCTGGAAAGGCCCCGGTGTCAGGTGGTCACCTGGTTCTGTGTCTGGTGGTCGTGTGGGCTGTCAACAGTTAGATGAAGGGAGAACGAGGCAGAGAGAGAGATTTATCGAAGACAATGGGGGAACGCCAGATATCCCATCACCCCCTTCACCCCCCTTCAAGGCCCACACCACTTTTTAACAAGGCTGACAAACTATGCAGCGCTGCCTCGTCAGTTTGAGTGTGTGTATGGGGGTGGGGCCTTGAAGGGACTAACCCATACTCATTAATAAGTGGACCAGGGGTGTTGGAGGGAGATTAGGTTAACGTTTTTGCACCACTGGTCTCCACTATATCTGGCCTCCTGATGCAGCTGCCATGGTTGAGTTGTGGCACTGCATGTTTTTGTGGTGTGTGGGATGCTATTAGAGAGATACTCACTGGTGCTTTTGTTTAGAACTAATGGAGCATGACTGTTTCTGGTAGAGGAGTGTTCTATGATATACTGTGTCTGATGTTCTAGATCTTTCTGCCAAAGGGCACTATACCGCAAAGCTATCCTCCCTCCCTCCTTTCCTCTCCATCTCAGTACCTGTGTGATTAGTGGAAGGGGAACAGTGCCACATTGTTAAGACATTCCTCAGGCTGTTGGAATGCAGGTATTAATGCAGGCTGATTACACACACAGCCAGAGAGAGGAGAGAATCGGGCCATGGAAAAAGGGAAAGAAGAGAGCGGTAGAAGTGCAATGAAAGAGGGAAAGAGGCAAGAGGAGTTGTTGACCAGGAATTGCTCGAGGTGCTGTGAGCCTGTTTGGATGTGGATATGAGTTGTTTTTTGTGGGAGTGTGTTTGTGAGATTGTGTGGGCGGTGGTGACCCACAGGGGCCACCGGTGTGTGTGTTCTTCACTCAGCCGGTGGTCATAAGAGCATGTGAACACTGATTCAGTTCAACCTGGCCTAGAATACGGGTTTAACGGGGTTATAAATAGGAGGCTGTGTGTGCCGGGGGGTCGGGTCGGGTGGGTCTTGCAGCGACAGCGGTACCAGCTGGATTTGGGGCCCAACAGGGGAATCACTGAGAACCAATGGAGATACTAGATGGTGCCCTCTCTCTTTCAACCCCCCTTCATCGGGACATATTAAACCCAACTTGGCATTCAAAGAATTCAAGATGTTATGCAATATCAACTTGATATTCAGCTGACATGAGCCATGGTCATTCTGTCATTACAATCCAACCATTCATTTATCTTCACTTTTTGTGTCTCCAGTCACTATACTTCTCTTTTTCATCCATCCATCCATCATGTCACATTCTACACAATATACAGCATAGTAAATTCATGGTGTATCTATCCTCTCCTTTACTCAGCTGGGATTCCTGTCAAAGTCAAACCCTGGTGTCTTTGGCAAGCAGAGCCAAATATGAGCCTTACCCCCCCTCCTACAGGAGGTGGCTCGCGACCGTTCCCAGCCCAACTGGTTCCTTCCATCTGGTGTGTGAGTCCGCTTGGCGCTGGGTAAATATGCAGACAGTTGGTTCAACGGTTCAGGAGAGTTTCAAACCCATGCACTCCATCCGCACAACAGGACACACCAAGCCCGCCAAACACTGTAGGCCTCTGCTACCGGTACCAACTGATTACCAGTGGCATCTACCAAAAACACAACCACTAACTCTGTAGGCAACAGAAGATATGCCATACGAGCCAGTGTGCTTTCTGGGGAAAGGATCTGGCCTTGAGGCTTCATATCTGCAGCCAGAACTACATGACACGCCTATCTACCAGTGGCTACCCATCCGTCCATCTCTCTCTTCCTGGTTTCTCCCTCCCTCCTTTCTCTATTCTTTCCATCCTTCTGTCTTTCTCTCCTTTCTTCTCCTCTTCTCTCTTCCTTGTTCTCTCGTTTTTCTTTTTGTTCGGGCAGCGTTTGTAGTATAGCCTGCTGGCCAAGAGCGTTGAGCCAGTAAACGAGAGTTCCCTGACTATAATCCTCCAGCCGGCAAGGTTGTACTGTCCGTGAGCAACACAGTTAACAATTTGTCCCAGGTTGTTGCTGTTAATAAGAACATGTTCTTTGAATACTTACCTGGTAAAATAATGGCAAAAACGCTAGTGGTGGAGTGAGGCCTGGGGTAGGTGGCTGGAATAAAGAGAACGAGGGAGACAGCTGAACAGACGAGTGCTGTAGATCAGGTTTCACACATTCAGGGACAAGAACGTCTGCACCACTTTGTTTCTCTCCCTCTCGTTGCCTTCACTCGGTTTCTGTCCCTTTCTCTATCAGTCTCTACTCCTAGTTACTCATACTCCACCTCGCTGGTATTCTCTATTTTCTTCCCTCTGGCTCTAACACCCCCTTCTCTCTCTGCCTTCTCCCTTCCCTCTCTCACATTTCGGTGTTACAGCAGTGGATTATCAGTCAGTTGACTTGTAGTGGGCAACCAAAGCCAAAGAACTTCAAACAATAACCTGACGATTATCTGTGTCTCCTCTCTCCTGTTGGACTGTTCTCTCAGCTGGCCCCAAAACAGCTAGCTCTGTACACAGCTCGGTTTGTGACACAAGTTCAGATCATTTACTGAGAAAAACAGAGAAAAAACGATGTACCTTGAAGATAACTGTAACCATAAATGAAGTCAGAATATTACTTGAATAAACCTCAGATGGCACCTCTTTATTCACCACCATAATGTGATCACTGCCGTAAACTAAGCCAGAGTGTATTGCTAGGTGCTTCACATCTTCATGGGCCAGAGGGAAAACACACGTTCTTCAGGAATCTCAGAGTTTAGTCATGGAAAGACTGTTAGGCACCGGGAGGGACTGAAAGCTTCTGCCCTTCGGTCCCATACACTATACTTCCTATCTTTCTCTCCTCACAGATTCTAACAGATGGTCTCCCCTCAGGGTCCCCCTCCCCTCTTACCTCAGACCCCTTCTCATGCAACGTACCTGTCTGGACAAGTGTTCCCATTTGCCCCTCCCTCTAACCCCTCCCTCCCCCTAGTTTCTGAGGCTCGCTGGGTCTTTCTGTACTAGGTTCATTTATGAATGGGGCTCTGAATAATGAATGTATTGACTCAACGGGAGGCCTGGCTGTCTGCCTTTGACTGACCTAATTGAAACAAGTCCAGTGGTGTTCTGTTTGCTTTTATCTCCCTTAACTCTCTGCTAGTAATATCATCAGATGGCTGGCACGTCTGATCTTGAACCCTAGTGAAGTCAGATATCTGACATGTCAAGGAGTTCTCTTTGAAACTCGGTCTCGCTTAATTTGCGGCTGTACACGTCTTTACTTCCGTAGCATCTAAACTGTTCCGGTTATTTGATGTGTGTTCTCTTCTCCTTTCTGTACCTTTCTCTAATTTCTCTATTTCAGGAGGAAATGAATGAGGGAGAGGGACATGCTATCCTCTGCATTTTCTAGTCTAGCACTCTTTCCCTTACCACCTCCCAGTCAGACTACAACAAATATGTAAGAAATATGTGAATAACATTTTGGATGTAATATTGTAATGAAAACGCATCTTGCTTATAAGGCTTGGCAATAAATTGAAAACATGCACACCCAGCGCCTTGCCCGGTCAAAGTATGATTTGTGGCTTTTGATGAAAAGGGCTAGATAGTTGGCTAGTTGCTTTTTAGTTCATAATTTGTTATTTTCACTAACTGAAGTTTGAACTCAATAGAACAAAGTACTTTAATTAAATGGATTCTAATCAGTCCAAAGAATATTGAAAATGACTGCAATTTCATTTTTACCAAACAAAAGTTATTAGACACATCAAATTAAAAGCTTATTTCACATGTCAAATTGTGTTATTGGACAGACTGAAACCAAAAAAAATCCATAGCTACAGTGTTTGGAGGACTGAAGGGCTACATTTCTTAAATGTAACTGTAGGATAGTAGCATGCTAACAATGTAGCAGAGCCAGTCGGTCCAACGTCAAATGAAATGAAAGGGAACAGGGTTGGAGATAACCAGTGTAGCATGTTTCTGTGCAGCACATGACACTGAATATATTTAAACCAAAAGCAAGCTAGCTAGCTGACTAGCTGTTGCTCAGTTACCTAACAAACTTCTACTGCCAGCTGCTGCAATGTACGCAGCTAATCTAAATGAGCTATTGTTAAGAAAACGTGCCAGGGGCAGGCAGACAGAATTTTTAGAATTTTAGAGTATGATTACTCTATTTTAGTGTATGAACTTTATGAAGCAATCCGTTTGTATCACAGAGAATTTGACTTGTTCAAATTAAATAAACCATTGTAGGGTAAAAACACAGATGCATTTTGAAAAGTGCAGGAAATTGTGTAATGGTTGTGTTTGACCACAGATTTAACTGTCTACAGAGTGTGTAGACAGAATTATCCACAGAAGCTGAATATACTGCGTAATGTGTCTTTTTTCTGAAGTCCGAAAAAAGAAGAACTGAACATTAAAGTTAAACCATCTCCCTCCACTCCCTCTCCTCTCTTGGCCTCTTCAAAGTTTGCCTCCCTGGTATGTGCTCACATGATTAAAGTGAAAAGCTCTTTCTTTCTCTTGGATAATGGTATGTTGCTAATCAGTAGCTCCCCATGTAATTCCTATTTTTATCAGCCAACTTTTACTAAAATTCTCGACTACTTGTTAACGACAGAAAATATCATTTGACCTCCAACATCACTCACCTGTCTAAAATGTACATGAGCGACACATTCATGTTCAGACCTTAGTCACTGCAACGAGAATCAGTGGAGAAAGTGACTATGGTATGTGATAGGCGATTATTGACATTGACTACTGAATATATTTCATATCCAACAAAAACCTCGCAACAAGTTTTGTTTGTATAAAAATACTGTAGTATAAAAATGGTCTGAGATTAGGGTCCAGGCCTCCCTTCCTCCTTTGACTCCTCACATTGCAAGACGGCTTTAGGAGGGGGAGTGTGTTGGTGCCAGGATGTTAGTGTTGCTGATTGTTAAGACTCAGCACCTCATCCTAACCCTTGACATACACCATCTTGCTCTTTCAAACCTTTTCACACCCACCCACACACTCACAAAAATACTTTTTACTGGTTTAACCACAACTTGTTGAAACACAGTCATCTTGTGCTGCTCTGCTCCCAGGGCTGACAGTCTTCAGGTCCAGCCTCCAGCCATTCTGCCACCACTGTGTAACGAATCAGATGCAGCACACATTCTGTGCTTTATTCTCTATTCTC
Source organism: Esox niger (assembly GCA_016801105.1). NCBI lineage: Eukaryota > Metazoa > Chordata > Actinopteri > Esociformes > Esocidae > Esox > Esox niger. Next base: position 13,295 of record JACXGJ010011086.1, on the reverse strand, counting down.
TCTCTACCCACTGTTGGCTAGTTGTAGTTAATCCATAACTATTATATTTAGGAGCATCTGAGATAAAACAGTTGCAAAATTAACCTGCAGCTATTTGGACCAACATTCTAAAAATAAACAGCCTGTGACCAAGTAGACAGGCATACAGGCATACAGGCAGACAGGCAGACAGGCAGACAGGCAGACAGGCAGGCAGGCAGACAGACAGACAGACAGGCCGACAGACAGGCAGACAGAAAGGCCGTTTAACTCGGGCAACAATATGACAAATAGCAGTAAGCATTTAAATAGTAGGCAAAAAAAATTATATGCATTTGAAAATATATGCATTTGAAAAAGCACAAGAAATAAAGATGTTTGTGGGGTTTGACCACTCAGAATAATGGTATAATGGTATGTTGCTCAAAAACATTATCTAACAGATAAGGGTATCGTACATTTTCCCCATGCAAACACTGATATTTCTATCAGTGTTTTTAATCAGTGTTTTTATCACTTCAGACTACAAACCTGTCAGTCTGACCTCTCTTTACCTTCTTTTCTTCAAAACAAAAGCACGAGTTGTGTATGACACTTCATCAATCAATGATTGATGAATGGTTTCAAAACATTACTCTACCAGGAACATTTATACTTTGTGAGTCTTACCTGAACCGCTTTGTTCTGACTCCATTTGCCTTGCTTCAGTCATGTTGGAAATATACGTTTCACATTTCCTCTAGCTTAAATTGTCTGCCCAAATGAACCTTTTTAGATGTATATTTTCTGTAATTTGTACATTTGTATGCTTTTTTTTATTTTACAGGACAGTGGGGAAGGTTAAGAGGGACGAGTCTTTTGCTGAAAGAGCAGCAGGCCAGATGCTTGGACAGAAAACTGTAGAAACGAAAGTGAGCTGAACCCATGCTGCAGCAATACAGGGCACTGCAGGTAGTAGCAGAATTCTATTCTGCCCTACAAGAAAATCACGCAAGTTATGGAAGGATGTGGCCTAGGGGAGTCTAGCAGACTAGGTGAAGTTATGGGAGGATGTGGCATGGGGTGTGTAGCAGACTAGGTGAAGTTATGGGAGGATGTGGCCTAGGGGAGTCTAGCAGACTAGGTCAATTTATGGGAGGATGTGACCTAGGGGGGTGTAGCAGACTAAGTCAAGTTTTGGGAGGATGTGGCCAAGGTTGTCTAGCAGTCTAAGTCAAGTTTTGGGAGGATGTGGCCCAGGGGAGTCTAGCAGTCTAAGTCAAGTTATGGGAGGATGTGGCCAAGGGGAGTTTAGCAGTCTAACCCAGCGCCTCCAGTGCTTCAGCATGGGTTCAAACTGGACCACTACTCTTTCAGCAAAACCTCCCTCCTTTATCTTGCTACACTTTCCTGTGTAGGCATGAAAGGCTTGAAAATATGAATCTTTAAAAAATATTTTTGAATAGTTACCTTTGACCTGCTTCATCTCATCTCTGGACTGTAGGAGGTAGCAGGTGTTGTGTGTTTACGTAAGAATAAGTGCATTTAAATTCTTGCACTGTATCAATTTGTTTGTGTGTACAAATGTGGTGTGTGTGTGTGTGTGTGTGTGTGTGTCTGTGTGTGTGTGTGTTTGTGTGTGTGCGCGCGCGTGTATGTGCGCATGTGTGTGTGTGTGTGCTACCAGTGCAGTGCCATCTTAGAATCCACACACTACAGTTGACTGACAGCTCGTCTCCTTGACTCCCTGGTCGAGGACTATGGTTATCCAATGAAATGCTCATAACTCAGCTCGTTATCCTGCTCTGCCCTGGTGTGTGATAGGTCAGTGGAGGAGGAGGACAGCTGGGCACTAATAAAACCACACACGTTTTGATGATGTGTCTCTAAGGTTCTGGTCTTCTAGTAGTAAACTGAGGGAATTTATGTTAGAAAAGGGGTGTTTTTCACGAGACAGAGAGGACATAATGGAGGGTAATTTAATGCGTTAATAAGAATGTGGGAGTGTTGGATTATACACATTTGAAGGGTTCTGTGTTGCATTCTTTCAGAAACAGGAAGTGGACATTGTTTTTCAAGCTTCTGGAAGCTCGGTCATCTAAGGGGGTATTTACTGTTAGCAGACCTAACGGGTGAGGAATGGATGAATATGACAAAAACCCTTCATTTATTGTATTTCTCATCCAGGCTGATTGCCTCTCAGGCATGTGGACGCAAATGTGTTCGGTGGGCTCTGGATGTGCGTGGAGGTGTAAAATGCAGGCCTGGCTGGTCTACTGTTAAACCTCTTGTAGATATTCACCCTTTTTCATTTCAATGCAATGGAAATGATTATGCAAACCAAGTCTATCTAGTGTTTTGTTCTCTCTCTCGTAATGTAAACAAGGCGTAAGTTGATGTTTTACACTAGTGAGTACAGTACATTTGTCAAACTGCCCCCCCCCCAGTTTGTTTTGCATCCTCTTGCTGTGTCTGCTTATTCGATTAGGGAACTTTTCCACCACACTCTATCCAACACATGCCCCCCACACTCTACTCTATTTCCCTCCAGCCCCTCTCCTCTCGCCCCTCTCCTCTCCTGCTATCTGTCATCTCTTGCAACCTGGTCAGGTTGAGACGTGTGCTGTTTTGTCTTTGAGGGATTTTACATATTCCAGATAACATCAGGACTGAGGTTATCCCAGCAGACAGATAGGGCAGGCAGACAGAATGCCGACCGTGACGGATAAGCCAGGAAGGGCAGGGTTACAGTCACACTTCCATGTAATCCACACGTTCCTCTAAATAGTCACTCAGTCCCATGATTTTGTCTCTCTAAAAAGTGCTGATACAGACACAGGGAATCTACATGAATTTGAATGAATTGCATAAATTCATGATTCATTTCCAGATATTATCCTCCTTCCATTTTAACTCTTTATTAATTATAGTTAAGAATTAGAATATCTCTCTCTCTCTCTGTATAGAGAGAGAGAGAGAGAGAGAGAGAGAGAGGGAGAGAGAGAGAGGGAGAGAGAGAGAGGGAGAGAGAGAGAGAGAGGGAGAATTACATGTTTTTTCCTTATTTTCCTGTATTTTTTTTATCAGTTTCTTTGTTATCTCTAGTTTGTCCTGTGATGTATTGGATGTATATTAACCCTGAATGTGTTTCTCCTACAGGGTCACTGTTTCCACTTCCACTCTGATGCTGTAGCACCATAAAGTCTCCAGTGGGACTCGCAGCCTCATAATGCCAAGCAATCAATAATAATGTGTGATCTATGGCCTCTGTGGTATTCCAATCTGCCCCTGACTGACCTGACCCCACCCCTGACCCCCCCTTCCCCCTCTGTTTCGCAGTAATCCTTCTATCCAGCCATTACAATTACCCCCCAGTCTGTCACCGTGGTAACATTTTAGCCACCCCCCCTTCCCCTGCCCAAACCCCTCCCCGCTCCTCCCATGGAAACAGACAGAGGGACAGAGGGAGGGCTTGGGTTCGGTCAACTGGCTGTGTGTGAATATGTGGCCAGGACACCCCCACTAAGCGCAGACTCTGACTTCCAGACAGAGGTAGACAAAGACAGGAGAGGACAGGTGTGCCATCATGGGGTAGATTAGGCAGGAATGCCATGGAGGGTAACAGAGGAGACTGATGTAGCTATGTCTGCTATACATTGTCAGCATGCCACCCTGTCCATATGCAGACTGATATTACAGATATTTGTGTTAGTCTCACACACACACACACACACACAAACACAAATACCATAGACTTTATCTGCTGGGCCTCTCCATGTATGGCCTCTGTCACGCTGCCTGTCTTAAAGTGTCACAGGAGAACATGAAGACATGTCGACTGGGAGCTTGTCACTCTTGGTTTGTGTATTGAGGCATGTTGGGACATATCTCTTGGAATGCTTCAAGATTGGTAACTGAATATGACGTGGGGGACAAATTAGAGGCCATTTCACAGCACTTTGCTTGTCTCATTTCCAACGTTGTAGTGTGTGTGGTTATCAGAGAGTTTCCATTAGTAACTACTGGGAGAGTAACTGGTAAGAGAGCAAGTTGTGATAGTCTACTACTGAGAGAAATTACTGAGAAACTACATAGGGTTGTTACAGAGAGTGTACTTCTGAGTTTAACTACTGAGGGTAACTACTGAGGGTAAATACTGAGGGTAACTGCGGAGAGTAACTACTGAGGGTAACTGCGGAGAGTAACAGCGGAGAGTAACAGCGGAGAGTAACTACTGAGAGTAACTACTGAGAGTAACTACTGAGAGTAACTACTGAGAGTAACTGCGGAGAGTAACTAGGGAGAGTGTGCTACTGTCAGACTGCCATGTGGTCAGTGCTGTACTGTCTAATTAGTCTGTGTGGTTCCTTCTCAACCCAGGCAGAAAAACATCTCTGCCAGCCTTCATTTCATATCCTGCCAAACTCAGTCAAAGCATATTGTGGAAAGCCTTGGCAGTGGAAGCTAGAGAGAGAACACAGGAGGGTATTTGAGTGGTAGACAGGTCCTTTTCAGTTGTTGTGTGACCGAGGGCTTGACTGAGATGTTGAGGAAAAAAGAGAATCAGCACTAAAAAGGAAGTTAGTAAGACAGAAATGTAGAGTGCTAGAGGAGATGTCGGGGAATATTTCTGTATTCTTGATTTAAGTATTCTTCAAATCAAACTGAGGTTTTCTACACTACTATAGTTTGTGTCTCTGTGTGTCTGTGTGTCCGTGTGTGTGTCTCTGTATGTTCGTGTGTGTGTCTACTGTGTGTCCGTGTGTGTGTGTCCGTGTGCGTGTGTCTCTGTGCGGGTTTATGTCTGCCAGTGACTGTGTGTATCGATGTGTGACTTTTTACCCCCCACTTACAAAAGTTCATCCAAGCATTATAAGTTAATCCGCCATAATAGGGAAAAGAGAGAGAAGCAGGAAGGGAGGGAAAATATGAGGGAGCGAAAAGGTGCTCTTTCTCTCTGTGTGTGTGTGTGTGTGTGTGTGTGTGTGAGAGAGGGTATGAGGGAGGGGAGAGTAAATGCGTAAGGATTTTAGGAAGGGGGAGGATTATTCTGTGTTTTGGGAAGGTGGGTGCTGATAAACCCAACATGTAGTTCATGGTGTTTGGGTGGAGTTTTCTCCCGGACCACCTTCAGTCACAATCAGAAATCTACACTACATAAGATACCAGTCGATTTAGGACAGAGGGCTCAGAGACACAAAATAGCCTACAATCAGAAATCTACACTACATAAGATACCAGTCGATTTAGGACAGAGGGCTCAGAGACACAAAATAGCCTACATTCGTAAATAAAGACACTTTAAATGAATGCATGAATCTCTTTCAAACAACTGATTGAAACGTTTGATATTTGGTTTGAATTACGTTTTGACTGTTACTAGTGAATTATGTCCTGGTACACACACAAGGTGATCTCAAGGTGATCATGTTCCCGTTTCTCTCTGGCCTCATCCTCCCTCCTCCGCTTGACACTGGCAATAGGGATGATGTCTGTTTGTCTAACGGAGGGAAGGTGTTAAGTCTGAGGGAAGAGATGGACTGAAACAATGAGAAAGAAGACAAGTGAAGAGAAGAGAAGAGAGGCAAGGCAAGGGAACGAGGGAGCGGGGGGAGTAGGGAGCGGGGGGAGTAGGGAGCGGGAGGAGTAGGGAGCGGGAGGAGTAGGGAGCGGGGGGAGAAGGGAGCGGGGGTAGTAGGGAGCGGGAGGAGAAGGGAGCGAGGGGAGTAGGGAGCGGGGGAGTAGGGAGCGGGG
>JACXGJ010011085.1:0-11863 GCA_016801105.1 Esox niger | reverse complement strand
TAGGGTTTTAGGTTAAGGTTAGGGTTATGATTGGATTCCAGTGGTAATGGTTATACAGGGATTTCATTTGTTAGGGTTTTAGGTTAAGGTTATGATTGGATTTCAGTGGTAATGGTTATACAGGGATAGGGTTAGGTTAGTGTTAGGGTTGTTGAGGGAACTTTTCTTTGTTGTCGAGGGAACTCAATTGTGTTCCTAAAAAGTTCTCACAAGTAAAACAAGTGTCTATCTTTCTGCCTGCGTGTGTCTCTGTCTGTCTGTTTGTCTGTCGTGCATGTGTGTGTGTGTGTGTCTCTGTCTGTCTGTCTGTTGTGTGTGTGTGTCTCTCTCTGTCTGTCTGTCGTGTGTGTGTCTCTGTCTTTTTGTCTGTCGTGTGTGTCTCTGTCTCGCTGTCTGTTGTGTGTGTGTGTGTCTCCGTCTGTCTGTTGTGTGTGTGTGTGTGTGTGTCTCTTTCTGTCTGTCTGTCTGTCGTGTGTGTGTGTGTGTGTGTGTGTGTGTCTGTCCTTTGTGTCTGCGTGCGTGCGTGCGTGTGTGTGTCTGTTTTGTGCGTGCGTGCATCTGTGTCTCTGTGAGCGTAGGCACAATCTGTGAACGGACAGACTGCAGTTCTGTTATTCGCCACTTGAGGAAGCTGTTGCCACAGTGCAGAATCCATAGCAGATCACAGTTGAAAAGAGAAATAAATAAATACGTTGTGTTAAAAAGGTAAATGCTGCTAAGAAACAGGCCTAAAGAACCTGTTTTTGTAAGAAGTAACCCATAGCTGTAATTCTTCTGAAGATATTCCAGAGTTCCAGAGGCATGAGGGAGATTTGTAATTCTGTTGTCAGAGACGAAGCCAATCAGAAAGAGGATGTGACCAGCCAGTGTGTCTCTGTGTATCTCTGTGTGTGTGTGTGTGTGTGTGTGTGTGTGTGTGTGTTGTGTGTGTGATAGAAATTCCCATATCGACTGTATGGCAGGACTTATTCAATGCCATGTGTCAAGTTAGTCAGAACGTCCAGACAGATGATGCTGGATGATATTGGTGATCTGGACAGATTCTGTCTGTCTGTCTCTCTGTGTTGCCTTTGTCTGTCTGTCTCTCTGACACTTTTTTTCTTACACATGAAGTGGGTGATTTTTTTCACCTGTGCAGCAGATGTTTTTTATATCAGACATTTGTCCAGGTGGGTAGAAAGTCTGTATGACTTAAACTGGCCACTTGGGGCAAATAGGAGCACGATTATATTTAAACGCTACAATCATTGTGAATAAAGATGGTGGATAAGTGGTTAAGCTGCTTACTTTGAGTGGGCCTGTCAGTGTTAACAAAAAATAGTATTAATGCCATTTCTTATTTCACTCGCAACCCGTCTTTTGCCTGTGTGAAGAGAGAGGTGGAGGGGGGAGAAGGAAAGATGAGGGAAACGAGATGGGGGGAGGTGGGGGCTAGAGAGAGATGAGTGGAGTGAGAGATGGGGGGGAGGTGGGGGCTGGAGAGAGATGAGTGGAGTGAGAGATGGGGGGAGGTGGGGGCTGGATGGGGAGAGACAGAAGGAGTTAGTGAGTGATGGATCAGCCACCCAACACAGTAATCTGTTCTCTTCCATCCATAGTCTGAATCAACCATCGCATTTTCTGTGTCACATACCTGGATGTCTGAAAAGACCTGTGTATATGTGTGTGTGTGTCAAAGATCTGCTTGCTTGACCATGTCAATTGCCTATCACAGATTTCCTCTGCTCCACCATTAAGCCCTCTCTAAAACCTTGGTCAAAACCCTAACCAACCCTACAACATTGCCCAAGGCTGCTGTCAAATGACACCCTTATTCACTTTGATGTGCACTACTTTTAGGCCAGGCTGAGGGCTGAAACCAGGTGCACAATACAAACAGGGGACAAACTAAAGAACCAACGTGAAGTGTCTCTATAAGGAGATTGGCCGCCACCAGCAGTCAGAACCGCTTCAATGAGTCCTGGCGTAGATTCTACGAATCTTAAACTCAACGGAGGGATAGATCTCTGAACTCCAACGGGCAGGTGGTGGGCCGGTCAGAAAGGCATAATATGTACTGTTCGCAAGATGACGACTGTTTACTAATTCAAGGGAAGACGGAGGACGTTTATGGAAATTAAAGTTACAGACGGAAATAACTTGGCTCCAAAACGCTATGTGAAGTCTGGCTGTTGATTATGACGGAGTTTGGGAAGTGCAGGAAAAAGTGAGTTAAGCATCTAGCATATAGCTGGCTAACATAGCTAAACTAGCATATAGCTGGCTAACATAGCTAAGCTAGCATATAGCTGGCTAACATAGCTAAACTAGCATCTCCAGACCTTTGCATCCAATGTAGGCCATGTTATGAGATAATAATGGCTTCTAGTTCTGTAGCCAAGTTTTGCTTAGCTGCCACAGCTTCTCTCTCTCTCTCTCTCTGCCATTGAACAAAAAAATTCACTTCCAATGCACATCCCTAGTGCCAAACAAATGAGAAACCTGTAAGGAAAACCATTTTGTAAACCACATTTTGTAGGGGACCAAGTAAATTGATAGAAAACGTAGTGCGTAGTGGAGGATAAAACAAATGTTTGCTAAAAAGGAACGAACAGTTCGTGTGGTCATTGGCCTGAAACATTGTCTCCTACGTGTGATTTATTCAACACTATCCCGTTATTTCCACCTTTTTATAAGCACACTCTTAATATGGATACAGCTTAAATAACTATTAATCAACATTTCTGCGCCAATTCATTGTTTTTTCCCTCTTTCCATTCCCTTCTCATTGCTCCCCTGCTCTGTCTGTCACCCCTCTGCCTGCCTCCCCCTCTGTGTCACCCCTCCGCCAACCTCACCCTCTCTTTCTGTCACCCTTCCTCCCTCCATACACTTTTATACCTTTTAACAGCATGTCACTAATTGTGGCCTAAGAGGCTAAAGCTAATTGCTGAGACAGAAATCAAACTGGCTGCAATTATCAGAAGCTTTTAGCAGCTGCTTTTTCTCTTTCTCTCTCTCTCTCTCTCACACACACACACACACACACACACACACACAATCCTGCCTCGTCATGGCAACATGAGTTGATATGCAATTGACTTTGGAAGGTTGGGGTTTTTGGTTGTTATTGTTTTAAGTGGAAATGTCCAGTTTCCCCATTTCTTTTTCTTCTCTCATATCCCCTCAGCCTTGTGTTAAATTTCCCTCCCCCCGTTACTCAGTCGAGAAGGACGTTTTTTTTTGTAACGGGTTAGTTGCTGATTCACTTCTCCGACTCTAGAAAGCTCTGACGTGGCATTCCAACTCCAACCCCCGTTCCTAGCCGAACGCAGCGGAAAGTTACTGGAATTTTACAGCGTTAGTTTAGATTCGATTGTGGGTTTATACGTGTATAGCCTCAATGAAATCCAAGTCCAACTAATTTCACTTTTTGATGAGTTTTGTTGACTCATGTACCATCTATTCTCCTGCATCTCACTTGACCTCAATTCCTCCTACACACAAACTTACATCTCTCTGTACCAGCACTCATGTATATATCCTATTATTAATGCTATTATGCATGTATATTTTCTTATCTCATTTTCTTGTTATTATTATAATGTTATACTTGCCATATCTATCTCTTTCTCACTTCTGCATTGGATTGTGGGAATTGGATCGTGGTAAACCCTCTGGCAAAGCACACATTTGTTGTTTCCAATGTATGTGATTGGATTTTGATTTGTCTACGTTAATGTGTGTGTGTGTGTGTGTGTGTGTGTGTGTGTGTGTGTGTGTGCGTTCGTGCGTGCGTGTGTGCGTGAGGCCTTGAAGACAGTCCAAGTTGTCTGCAGAATGGTAAATAAGAAATGATTTGGGATTTGACCGGAGACATGGGCAAAAATGTTTGAACTGGCATCTAAATTGAAGTCCCCTGGGAAACGAGAGCGAGGGAGATAGGGGGTGAGACAGAATGATGAAGTGAAATAGAGAGAGAGAGAACAGAAGAGAATGTGAATGACTGAGAGAAAAAGAGAGACACAGGGAAGTAAAAAAGTAATTACTATAGTATATACACTTTTGCCCTGAGCTGAATGAACTCAAACAAGCTGCAGAGAAGTTATCTCTAGAAAGACCTCATTCTCCCCTCTTTTAGAAGATATTTCATCTCTCTGGCTTACTTTCACTGTCACTGGCCTATCCTCTCTCTCCTTCTCTCTCCATCGTCTCCACAGGTTTGCATTAGGCCCATTTATTTTTCTGGTTAATCTCCAAAGGGCCTTTTATTAATAGGACCTGGTTAAACACGAGACAAGCTTTTTATTTGTGACAGATATACCGAAACACACACACACACACACACACACCCTGTAGAGACCACCGAGGCCTATAGACCCAAAGGTGATTTGATTCAGTACCAGGTGTCCTCTCCCCAAACACACATGCAAAAGCCATTGGAGTCTCAGAACAACTGAGGTTTGGGCATGACAACATTATGTAGGCAGAAAAGCAATAATGCTGTTATAATGGAGTCTACACATAAAAGCAGGCAATTTTATATGTTCTGTTTTTGGGACATTTTTCTCCTTGTTCGTGTAGTCATAGAAAGCACACACCAGCGTCTCGTCAACTGTAGACGACTCCCTTCCTGTATATGTCAGTACCCAGCTGAGACAAGCTAGGATTCGGTGGTTGACGTACAATTTAATGACTTAATTACGCTGATGAATAAAATAACGGCTGCCTCGTTCTCCATTTGCACTAATAACTATTAGGGCTGTCAAAACTAATGAGTTAACGCATGAGACAAAAAATGCTTAACGCCGTTATTTGTGGTTTTGTCGCCGTTAACGCATTTACATTTTTTTGCCTCAGAACCATAGTTAGCGTTTGACTTGAGCAGGAGCTGTCACTTACTCATTTGCAACAGTATACGGGTAACTTTTTTTGGCACTTGACTGGAGTGGTTGAGAGCACTATTAGGTTTTTATTCAGTTTGTGGTTTAGAGCACTCTTAGCTTTTAATTCAGTTTAGCAATGTAGAGTAGTAGTGATCAGGGACGCCGACAGGAATCCCAGGGCCCGGACAAAATGTAACCTTTAGGACCCAAATTAGGGCCAACATTTTTTTAGAAATAGCAATGGTGTTACTGTTCATAAAAGCGGTCATAAACGTTTATTGTTTAATGTTTTAGCTAGGTAGTACTAAATACCATGATTGACTGACTAATAAAGAATTATATTTAAGCCAACCAAATAGGCCCCCTGAGGCCTGGGTCCGGGACAACGTTACTGGTTTCCCCCCCCCGTCAGCATCACTGGTAGTGATGGACATATTAGGCTTCATTACTATTCTTCTAGCAACAGGATATTATGCTACTAGCGCAATTTTTTTTTCTCCAAAATAGAAGCCAACATTTAAATATATAAGGCAATATACTTAGCATCTAGTCTGTACATTTTATATTTAATGTCCATTCCAATATTGTTCGTGTCTGTTCTTTTTTACAGACTATATTAATGATATTGACATATACATTTCAATAATGGCTTTTATTGTGATAAAGAAAATCTGAGTGCTGCCAGCATAATATCCTGCTGATGAAGCCGGATATTATGCTAATGAAGCCTCATTTGGCCATCACTACGCCTTAGCATTCCTGTCGTGAATCGCGTTTATTGGACACTTGTGTGAGAATCCTGCCTTTAAATGGAGCGCTTACACTTTCAACAGCAGCATGTTAGTAGCCGACTCATATGTTAGAGCGCTGTCTGCGCTGTTCCAAGATGGAAATTGGAATATCTTGAAGAACAGCCGTGGCTCTCCTGAATCTGATCCCTAGTCGCTGTGTGTGCACGAATCCACCTGATAACCTTGCTTTTGGCGTGGTACGTTATTCTTTTGTTGTTGCAAACAATGTCGTCTCTAGCCTTGTTAGGACCTTCAGCAACATTTTATTTGGGCCCCCCCATCAGTTCCCTATCGGTTCAGGGCTCTCTATCAGTTGAAGGCCCCCTAGCTGTCGGGGGCCCTAAGCAACCACTTATGTCGCTCGTGCCTGGGGCCGTCCCTGGTTACAAGCCTAAAGTAGACATACATTTCATTCCCAGTTGCATTTCCACTAAGACATATTGTAATCGCATAACTAACAACTTCTGTGCTGAGCACAAATAAATTATGTATCTGATCCTGATTAATGTTTGTGGATAAACATCTACTTTAAATACCCAATGTCATTGCCTATTTAAGTAATCTACCATATGGCAAATAATTTTATTGAGACACCTGTGGCCAAACACCTATCAAAAATGCTACAAAGTTTGCAGGCCTTGACCTGAACCCCATTCAAACCACATTCTAGCCTAATAATCAAAGTACTAAACCTTGAAAACCATAGGTGTTATTCAGTGTTGGATAAGATGCCTGCAGCTTTCCAGAAAGAGGCTCTGATGAGAGTTTTAACAGAATCCTAACATAGTTGTTATTGTACTTGGTGCCTTGATCAAGGGCACAATGGTAGAAGATGGTAGAACTATTGGATCATAGACCAGCAACTTTCAATTTAGATCTATATGGGATAATAATAGATTCTGCCTGTAATTGTGATAATCTGACACATAAGGGCCACGACATACCCTGTTCTAATGGACCAACTTGGAAAAAGACAGATCCAGCCCTTATTTAATTTTAAAATAAAGGTGCGCTACACTGTTTTGTGGTGGCCAGCTCAGTTTTAAGATGGCAATAAACCCTGTGAAACAAAATGACAGCAGAAGCTGTCCTGGAGATGTTATAAGGATCACGTGTTGGTATTGTGACAGTCAACTAGAAGGCTAAAGTGTTGTCAGTTATCGGCAGTATTGTGGTGGTGCCAATATCAGTTTGTGGTCTTTGTGTAATTTCTCCAGTGGATATGTTGGAATGACAGGAGGCGGGCCCTAATGTAAGGGGAGGGGCAGCTGGGAAAAGCAATGAATAGATTGGCCAACCCTCCACTAAGTGAATACCCTGAACCTTCTATACCTAATACTCAACTTTTGCTTTGCTTGTGGAAATTTCCGGTCATCACCATGGTAGTAAAACCACGCGCACCCGCACACGCACCCACACAAACACACACACACACACACACACACACACACACACTAAATGGGTGGTAAAAGGTAGAAGATGAAATGTGTTTCGTATCGAACAAACTGACCACTTATCTCTCCCTCCTACCTCTCATCCTCCCCTCCTCTCTTACCCCTGTCCCCCCATCTCACAAAAAAGTATAGATAGAATAGAAGGCTAACCACAGAAGGGAGTTCTGGATCCCTTTTTATCCCCTGCGCCCCTCTGCACATGCCTTCTTCAGAGGGAGGGGAAAAGGAAGCTGTGTTGTATGTCAGTCGATGGGTTCTTCAGGGTAACGTCTCCAAAACAAAACTAATGGTTCATCCACAATGGTGCACACAAGTGCTCTCTTTTGTTACCACACGGGAAAATCGATATGTCGCACAAAGAAAACATTAAATGCTTTTTCATTTTGTGCAGCGGATGTTTTGTGTGCGCGTCTCTGTGTTTGCTTTCTGGTGTGTTTGTGTGAGTGTGTAGACTTTTTTACTGAAATGTCATGTTTCAATTATAAGTTAACAACCATATAATGTTTTTAGGTTTTTGATACCCATGTGGAGAGAGAAAGGGGAAGAGAGAAATCAAGCGTAAGGAGGAGTGGGATGTAAGAGACAGTAAGAGAGGGAGCAGTAGTAGTAATTAAATTATTCTGAATATTCCAGTAGTGTCAGAGGGACTCCCACTAAACAGCTGGTCGGTTCACCGCAAGAACATGGGAATACCACAGAGAAACCAGGCCAGCAGGGAAAACATGGGAATACCAGATAGGAACCAGGCCAGCTGGGAAAACATGGGAATACCAAAGAGGAACCAGGCCAGCAGGGAAAACATGGGAATACCACAGAGAAACCAGGCCAGCAGGGAAGACATGGGAATACCAAAGAGGAACCAGGCCATCAGGGAAACCATGGGAATACCAAAGAGGAACCAGGCCTTGAGGGAAAACATGGGAATACCACAAAGGAACCTGGCCAGCAGAGAAAACATGGGAATTCCACAGGGGAACCAGGCCAGCAGGGAAAACATGGGAATACCACAGAGGAACCAGGCCAGCAGGGAAAACATGGGAATACCACAGGGGAACCAGGCCACCAGGGAAAACATGGGAATACCACAGAGAAACCAGGCCAGCTGGGAAAACATAGGAATACCACAGGGGAACCAGGCCAGCAGGGAAAACATGGGAATACCACAGGGGAACCAGGACAGCAGGGAAAACATGGGAATACCACAGGGGAACCAGGACAGCAGGGAAAACATGGGAATACCACAGATGAACCAGGCCTGGAGGGAAAACATGGAATTACCAATGCGGTTATCACATCTGCCTCGCGCAGTAGAGCAGTTGGGAGCAAACGCACCGACTGGGACACACAAGCAAATGATAATATGCACACAAACACACACACACACACACACAGATACACACTTTTAGGTTTATGTTTTCCAACACATTGTGTAGTACATACATGTGGAAGGATTAAACTGTCAGATGGATCGTGTAATTAATTGTGGTAAATAACAATGTTAGAATATCTTGAAATTTGGCCCTAAATAAAACAGATCAGTGTCGGCTCAAATGCCTGCCCACCCTGCTCTCCAGATCAGGTGTGTTTTATAGGTGCCTAACATACTTAGCAGGTAGAGGCTTTGATCAACAGCACAATGGTGAGAGACTGTAGAACTAGGGGATTAGAAACCAGTAACCTTTTATTTAGCTGGGAATGTTCTACAAATGGATGCCACCAGTTATTGTGGTAATTTGGGGGCTGACATTTAAGGGCTGTGATATCCTGATCTAATAGGTTGGGAAGTGCAGCTTAGCTTCCACCTCATGTTGTTGACATTGCGTACCATCTATCTTCTCCTGAGTGCTAGCAAGACCATGCTCACTATCAGCACACAGTCAAGGTTGTTCTTATTAATGAGTCCATCACAGTGCTATTCTCTGACTACACACTCGGTTTGGAGCCAGGACCAGGTCCAATTTCTTCCGTTTTTTTATGTTGTTGATTTATTTCCGGTGTCAAATATTTGTCATATTTTGTTGGGATCAAAGTGTACTGCTGTCCTGGGGCTCTAGTTTCTAATTCTCTGGTTCTCTCTAATCTATCTCTCTCTCTCTCGCCCCCCCCTTCACTCTGTTCCGCCACCCTCTCTCACTCTACTCTCTCTCCAACCTTAATTTTCCTTTCACTTGATTCCTCTTCCTCATCTTTACCTTCCTTTCACTCCATCTCTCTGTCAGTATAACCACGGAAGGACTGTGATTCATTCAAACGACCATGGAAATGTTTACACAGTGCTTCTGTTATGTGACAGTTATCTTTTGCTCACACACTTGTAATTCTAAACGTTCATGTATATACAGTATGTAGGAGGATCACCTCATACAGGTTGTAGATTTTATACAGTTCTCTACTACTCTGGTAGAAGTTATATGTTTTATACAGTACCAAGACCAGACTGGTAGTAGTTTTAGGTTTTATACTGTAAGACCAGCCTGGTAGTAGATGTAGGTTTATACAGTAAGACCAGCCTGGTAGTAGTTGTAGGTTTTGTACAGTAAGACCAATCTGGTGGTAGTTGTAGGGTTTTATGCAGTGACAGTCCTGTATAAAACCTTGTGTTAATTTGTAAACAATCTTGTGTTAATTTTGCCATGGGGAAAAACGACTGTGTTAAAGCATAAAAAGGAGAGGGCAGAAGCTGGGAGAGAGGGAAGCTGGAACAACAGAGATTAGGCGAAGGAGACAGACAGATTTAGAGTGAGTTGAAGATGGAGAAAGACAGGGGGAGGGAGCGAGTGAGTGTCGATGAAGAGAGGGATAGAGAAAAGGAGACAGACAGACAGTTTATTCTGATATACACACATTGTATTTAAAATTTACCACGGACAGCCTGATAAATAATGCATTGGGTTGGTGCGTGCGTGCGTACGTGCGTGTAAGGGTCCGTCCCAAATGACACATTTGTTCCTGCTTAGGGCACTGCTCTTGGGTACTCGCCCATTGCATTTCACAGGGAAAAGGGTGCCGTTTGGGAGTTGCACAACTCTACATTAAGCATTAGTGTGTGTGTGTGTGTGTGTGTGTGTGTGTGTGTGTGTGCGTGTGTGCGTGTGTGCGTGTGTGCGTGTGCGCGTGTGCGCGTGTGCGCGTGTGTGTGTGCGCGTGTGTATGTGTGTGCGCTCCATCTCTATTAGCAATAGTCAGTCATTGCGAGTGTAACATCACCTGCATAAAAGCTCACAATGTTGTTAAAAACAAGCGCTTCAGTTGCCCAGTACTAATAACAACAGAGAATCCCATACTCATAACTTGGAAAAATCTGCTTGTTACCGGTGTGGAATAAAGAACGACTGTGTGGCTGCACATTTCAGGACCACTATGCAAAGCGACGCTAACTTTAGGCAATTAGATAACTATCAGCAAAGCAGTTAGCTCAAGCTATCATCATACAGCTAGAATGCTATGGAAAATTGTTGAAACAAACTGACTATCAAGGTTTTACATTTGAGCTGGCAGTTAGAGCACAAGGAACCTAACAACTAGGAATAGACCCGTGGATCCCAACCAGAGGAACTAGTTTCTCGGAGGGTACTTCAGATATCGGTAAAGTAACTAAAAAGGTTGATAACCATTGAGCTAGACTTACCGGCTGGCTCTCGTGTTGCGTTTGCAATAGGCTCAAAACTACTATTAAAAACGTGAATCACGTTGTTGTCATCGCTTGCATGACATCCTGGCTGTAGCAATATAGTATAGCGACCTCAGCCACAGTGTTGTTAATGTACAACATGCTATACGCTAATTTACCCTTCCTTTGGTGACGTCGTTATGCCGTTATGTCGCTAGCTAAACCCATGCTTGCAACTGCCAGTATTGCTTAGTTTTGACCTACTTGTAAACGAAAGATTACTAGCCAGTATTATTTGTCCGTGCAATGACTGATTGCTTGAAGGGTGCGAAATACAATGGCTAGTAGCATGTTAATATATGTATAATATATATACACACACACACACACACACACACACACACACACACGGAGGCTTCCTGATTCCTAGTGACAGGGAGTTAGTCTGTGTGATGTCAGTCTCTTAAAACTAAACTTCCTTTCTTCATGATGCTTTCAACCATGGGTGGGTCAGGAGTGTGTGTGTGTGTGTGTGTGTGTGTGTGTGTGTTTGCGTGTGTGTGTGTGTGTGTGTGTGTGTGTGTGTGTGTTAAAAACAAGTTATTTTTTTTTGTCTTAGCATTCTGCCGCAGAACTTCCAAGAGGGCCTCCTGTGTGCAATTAAACCTCGAGATTCAGCTGCCACCATATCCCTCTCCTCCACATCCCTTGCTTCTTATCCTCCATCCTCACTCCATTCTCTGTGACATCTCTCCATTCTGGCAGCAGAGGACGAGTCGAAATTAATGAAAAGAAAAAAGAAGGGAAGAAAGTAAATGTATTTTCTGATGTCGGGAGAAGAAAGAGGTTTGTGTTGTAGCTTCAAAAGTTTTTCTAAGAATATAGACACACACAGACACACACACACACACGCTGTACTTACACAAATACATGCGCAGATGCTCACTTGGGTGCACAGATGATCACTTGACTACTCTGTTCTGAAGTACAGGTACTCTGTTTCTTTTTTAAACGGGGCTCATTTAAATGAGACAGAGGAGAGGGAAAGAGAGGGGGAAGATGGAGACAGGGGGAAGATGGAGAGAGGGGGAAGATGGAGACAGGGGGAAGATGGAGACAGGAGGAAGATGGAGACAGGGGGAA